>JAVTVY010055995.1:0-30944 GCA_036873755.1 Hanleya hanleyi | reverse complement strand
TCTCTCCCCTGCCTAACCAGGATGTCTACATGAAGCCAGCATTACTATTTGCAAGTGGCGGAGAAAAGGCACGATTTCGGTGAACATTGACAAATTAGTAAAACAGCTGTGAAGATTCGAAGACTTCAACTATGCGAACAGATATTAATAAAGAGCTTCCCACGAAGACCAGCTGCTTGGAGATTGAAACTGAAAATACACAAATACACAACATATAGGTCCTCAAATTATAACATTTATGTTGTACAGATACCGAATCATGTGCCGATATTCACTCTTCTGGTCCAAAGCTTGGTAGAACATTTCCTTGATCATTCATAATATCCCCTTGTCAGGTACCATCAGAATCCAATCTCCACGAAGTACAGTATGTGTAATGAGTTATGTGAACTATAAGGATATAGAGTTGTTGAAACATTTATGCATATAGAGTAGAAGAAATTAAATTTTTTGACAAAATATATAGGTACCTTAGATGTAATGCGAATTATTATTCCCCTATATTATATCTCTAACGGTATGTCCATCGTACTGAACATTTAGTTCAATTTTCTCTGAAAGAATATATCATTATAATCAGTCTCGTGAATTTACTCACTTTCTATGCGTTTCCTTTTTTCAGGAACATAGCCTTCAGAAGAAGCGAATATCACTGTTTCGACTTGTGTTTATTTATAGACCAGCTTCAGCATCAGTTGTGCGTTTTAACAGGACGAGAGAAATGGAGCAAAACACGGCATAGATCAAAGCCGAGAGAATGTTTTGTAGGTTCATGTGAGTTTCAAGGCAGTTTGTTGTTCTTGTATCTTGTCTGTTTGTTTGCCATTGCCATCAAAATGCCCAAAACAAGTTTAGCAGGAGAATAAATCACCTCATAAACCTCAATATGAATGTGGCAACGTGACAAGAAAACTATATTTCTTTACTGTTTATCTTTTTATCCAATCAGCTTAGGTTCTCAGACAAGAAAATCACATGGGCCGATTCGTTGGAGTAGCTGTGTGATCGTCAATGTGCATTACTATACGTCTCTATTTCAGGTATTTTCCCACTATATGTGTTCAAATAATTACAATAGCAGTCATTAAACGAAAGGCATTCACTAGCAGTGTGGCATATCTATAGTCCATGAGCTAGGACCCAAAATCTCACTGCCTGATGCCAGGCTATACTCCATGTATTAGTAATTCAGACTAGTTGGAACTTCTGAACGAGAGAAATCCTGTAACCAATGTCCAGTGATACTTTCCAATAGAGAAGGCCTCTCTTCTGGATGTGCGCCTGTAGGTAACCAACCTCCAAGCTACACCAAAACATAACCATCAGGATTCTGCACTATGCCTGCCTTTTTTGAGGGTATCCCCTTCCGTTCAGAGCCTTTCATGACTGATTTCTAGGCCGCTTGGATAATCGACATGCATTGTATTTCTGGACTAATGTTTTGGTGTAACCTTCTTCTGTTTCTGAAAAAAAAAAATGCACAGAAAGCGAGTAACTTTACGAAACTTTGATTAAAATTATTATAATTTTCACTACTATAGACATACCGAGATAATTTACCCCGAGATAATTGACCAATGGCGAATTTACCCCTAGATAATTATCTCGGGGCAAATTATTTTCCCCCGAGATAATTGACCAATGGTGAATTTTCCCCTAGTTATTATCTCGGGGGATATTATCTCGGGGGAAATTAAAAAAATATTAACTATGTCCGCTCCACGGCTCCGTAGCATTACATCTAAGGTACCTTATATTTTGTTTTGGTTCTACTCGATATGCATACTTATATACTTATATACTTATATACTTATACAATATACATTTACATATGCATCTTATAGGCAACTAATTCACACAGCTCATTAAATTTATAATTTACACAGCTCATTACACATACCGTACTTCATGGAAAACTTTTGCTTGAAATTCAGATGGTCCAGATGATCCAGGAAATGTTCTGCGTAATTTTAGGCCAATAGAGTGTATATCGGCACATGATTCGGCATCTGTATAACTAAAACGTCGTAATATGAGGACCTATATGCTGTGTGTTTGTGTATTTTCAGCTTCAGTCTCCAAGCAGCTAGTCTTCGTGGGAAGCTCTCTATGTCTGTTCGCATAGTTGACTTCTTGATTAGTCAATGTTCACCGAAATCGTGTCTTTTCCCAGGGACTTGAAAATAGTAATGGTGGCTTCACGTAGACATCATGGTTGAGCCGGGGGAGGGAGTAACTATAACAACTAAGAAGACAATACGTATATTACAGTGAACAGAATCAACCAAGAAAACCCCCCATCAAGTTAATTCTAGGACTCCGCGTCTAATAACCGATATCGATATATATAATTGATAGGTATGTGTCTTTTCCATAGAATAGCAGTAGTTAGCAAATCATTGTGTTGTTTATCATGGATATTGTGCAGAATGCTTGACTGAGATATGTGGTATTTGAAAAGTATGCTAATCAAATCCCAGTGTCAGATATCTCCATTGTTCACTAGAAATCCGAAGTAGGTCCGAGGGTTCAGTGAGTTCGTTTGAAGGACTGAGCACGTCAAACAAGGCTATGCGATTATGATGTCGAGGCAGAAGATGGTAACTTGTATACATAATGAATGTTCATTAACATGTTAACCCTACCAGGCCTGGGGGAGCGGATTATGCCCCAACCTCACTACCTAACTTTCTACCCATCTCCGGATCAAAACAAAATAGAGAGCTACCACTCCCTGACTTTAAAGATTGTCATGTTGGGGTCATTTTGAGCCCAGATGCTTGGCCCTCCAAACAAAGAACCAGGAGTATATTCAAAATGGGCGCCATGATGATGTGACTGAAATGATGCGTTTTCGTAGTTTTTCTTCATTTTTTACCTTTTTATGAATAACAGTTTGCAATAGCATTTTATTTCCGAACAAATAATTCCAAATTTATTATTAATTTGGCGGGAAAACTTGGAAAAATCGTATTTTTTTTTTGAAATGTGATCTCACTCCCATCACTGTCATAGGAGAGGCCATCTTGGATTTTATTACATTCTCATGAGAGCTTGGCCACAAAATATATTTCCGAACGTTTCACCCCCCTAGCTCAAATAAAATGTATACGTGAAATATTCAAGTGGGCGGATGTGGGGATAGGTCTCAAAAAGCACAGGCCAGTTAGAGTCAACGAATATGGTATTGAATACTAATATTCCTTTGTATTTTAAGGAATATTCCTTTGGTGAAATATTGTGGAATAAATTATGTATTAGAAATATATTATTTCACTGTATGTTGTTTATGTATTATATGCATATATGGATATCTGGTGAAAGGGGATTCATATCATATACCTGTGTGAAATGATGTACCAATGAAGGGAATCTCTCATGGAACTCGAGTATTGCTTCAGTCTGTGTTTGATTACTGAACAAACAAATAACATCTGCTCATCGTTACCAAGGTGTCTAAATCCAACAACGGGATGTATTTCAGGTAGAGATATTCAAGCTGAGGATGAGATAAGAAAAGTCCTCTGCGGCACAGGCATCAACAGGTGTTACCGAATGTCATTCAATTTGTAAACAGGGAACCTTCTCACCCCTCGTCGATCATGTCTCCGCCCACCATGCTTTCCCCAAAGTGGCCCAAATCAACACCAGGAAGTACAGATTGAAGCCTCATCTTCAATTTGAAATATCAGATGTATCAGAAATGCTGAAAAATCACAGCTCATAAAATCCACCTAGATCTGCTCTCAAATTTCTGAACAATGTATCATGATGTCCCATAATGCCGTTATGGCCGTTCCATATAGGTTCTGGGCTATTTGAGGCCTGCTCAGGCCGGGGAGGGCTATTGCAACCCCTACATATATTTCTTAATTGAACTAGAGGTCTGAAACTTTACACAATATATCTTGGGGCCATGCTCTACCCGAATATGTAAATAAAATCTCATATATGAATGATATGACGTC
Source organism: Hanleya hanleyi (assembly GCA_036873755.1). Taxonomy (NCBI): domain Eukaryota; kingdom Metazoa; phylum Mollusca; class Polyplacophora; order Lepidopleurida; family Hanleyidae; genus Hanleya; species Hanleya hanleyi. The sequence goes on along the minus strand of JAVTVY010055995.1, from coordinate 26,976 downwards.
ATATGACGTCATATTCATTATGAAAATGGTTTTTTTCTTCTTCTTTTTTTGTCTGTCAGATTTTCCGAATGTTTTATTTATGCTACTTATTCCGAAAAAAACTGCATACCGGTAGTAAATAATTATCTACGTGAAAGAAAATTGTTTCTGCACACTTATATCGAGAGATACGCAAAAATGTTGAAGGAAAAAATACATCTACTTTTGGTACTCCCACATGGCCCCCATTTCGAAATTTTCCATGATCTTTCGCTCGTAGAGATATGCAAATCAACCTCGCCACCAGGAGTCGCTTTTCCCTGAGAAAAATGGCCTCTCCATGGATCCGATGGCTCTGGTTTCGAGGTTGTATGCTCGACATGATAGGCTCAAAATGATCTCAGTGTGATGGGTTATAAAGTAACGAAGTGTCAGCTCTCACTTTTTTTTCGTTTTGGAGATAGTTTAGCAAGTTTGGTAGGGGCATAATGCCACCCCTCCAGGTTTGGTAGTATTAATGGACGGTTATAGGTATTCTAATTGGTGCCAACTGTGTACCTCTCTTGGCAGTCCTATATCTGTTCTCTTTTGAACGAGGAGTTATAGAAGCTGCACTACCAATATCCATCCAACCCTGTTGACTATAGGTCCTTCAGGAAAGGTATTGGGCCGCTATTTCTAAAAAATCTTTCGTTGAATGTATATCGATATTGAACATCCCAAAATGTCTTACGGAAGAGGATTGATGCGAAAGTATTTTTTTTATAGAGTTGCATGAAATTCTCATTAATAATATCTATACGATATATGGCAACACAATAGATCAACAGCATTTTGATATTCCAATGGGTACTAATTGTGCGCACCTTTTGGCTGATCTATATCGATTTTCTGATGTATACGACTATATGCAGACGCTTTCAAAAAACGGTCATTTTTCAAAGCCCGTTCCTCTCATTCACCAAACGCTATATATACGATTTTCTCGTTGTGGATTATCGACAGATAAAGATGCAGTGAAGGATATATATCCACCCTCACTGGATTTGAATGAAACTACAGATAGCCGTAACATATCATATTTAGACCTATATTTCTATAAAACATGAAGCCTTAACTCTCGTTGACTTTGCCTTTCTCGTTGAATATTTCACTGGGACCTGCATATGGCGTATACATATCTCGCCTGGTAGCATATTTTAGATGCTGTGTAAAATGTGACGACTTTAATCAATGTCACAAAACAGGCTTATAAAACAGGGATATACCACCAAGCGCCGCTACTCAAAGTCCCTCAGATTTGGCAATATCCCGATTCTCTCTTGAAGAAAAGTAACCGATGTTCATTTCTGTTATGATTTTTATTGTCTGGATCGCCACCGCGTAGCGGTGTCGACCAGACTATGCTGCCACTCACGAAATTTATGCAAATGTGTACGTGCACTATAATGCGATGACCCTGGGTTAACCTGTATCACTCCGCCAGTGATTTTCACTGTGTTGAGTCTTATATCAGGGTATTAACCACAAAATGAAGAAAAAAACAGTCGTAATCGTTTCATGTGAACTAGAAATAAAACGAAATCTGAATTTGAGTGTATTTCATATTCATTTCTTCGCCCAGGGATTGCTTAAATCCGTGGACTATTTTTTTGTTCTTTGGTTCCGGGCGATCGGCTCAAACCCGGTTCTCAGCGCCCACCAGGCGATAACTCATGCCAGCACTGTGCTGTCACCGTAGACTGTTGTAAATGTAAATTGATGACCTGGTAATATGGTAAGCTGCCCACCTCGTGTTTGCCGTCTGTGCGCTTTTTGCATCTGTCTGAGTTTGCGGTAAGTCAGATTACTTATAATATATATGTCTGATGTTTATAGTTCGTAATTTGTTTGTTGACAACGATAGCGTTGGAGAGACAATTTGTGCGAAAATCCCTGTTAATGTTGCTGTACGATCATACGTTGCAAATCTTGTTCCTTGATCCGAATGTCGCACTTGACAGGTTCAGGTTCTGGGATTATGAAGACACCAGTTTTCAACACTTAATGTGTACGCATACTGCATGGAATATATTTCCAGAGGAGATATGTGTCGAAGCAACAACAATAGTATTTACATTTTTCTCGTCTTGTGAACTTGACCGGATCCTGTCCACTGCAAATTTATGTATTCCGGTAGCCAAGTTGACATGGCTTCGTACGTTAGGAACGTACGAAGCCATGTCAACTTGGCTAGTATTCCGGGGGACTCTGCTCTCCGAATATAATTTAGTTTCAAAAAGTTTGAACAACAACAAAACTTTTCGAAAGTGGAAACAGAATTTGTCAGGTACCGCTTTCGAAAAGTTTTGTTGTTGGTGGTGTTCAAACTTTTTCAAACTAAATTATATACGCAATGATCGTACAGCAACAACAACAGGAATTTTCGCACGTTGTCAACAAACAAATTTACTATAAACACCATGCAGGCATATATAAGTAATGGGGACTTAACAAACTCATGCAGCTCTTGCAAATATCTGTGCTACACAAATAAAAACACATTAATAAAACTATCCAGTCTCCTCGCATATTTGTCGCTTTGTCACAATAAAATTGCATGAATTATGAAAATCTGCTCGCAAAAACTGGTAGAAGACATTGACGCAGACGATCCACTTTTAACCATATTACTGTAGATAGTTTCTTGCTACCATGAAGACCTAGCATATTTCTAAATGAACCGCCTTCACAAATTCACTTCCTTGAAGACTAAACTGTGTTCCAGTTGTGATTTCCCAAACAGACTCGTCCACAAATTGGAGAAAATCTCCACATTTATCGATACATCTGCTATCGACTGAAACATGCCAGCTGAAACGTTTTGAAACTTTAAATCCATTATTGGTGATCCAGACATCAGTACTTTTGAGTACTTTCATTATAATTTGTTGCTAGTGTTGTTATATGAATTAGGTCTTTTAATTATTGGCGCGGAAATTCGTTATGAACGACGGTTGAATATTAAATGATCGACTTAACGAATGTATTCTACTCTCTTCTTGGTTTGGATAATCCCTATGCAAAGGACACGAGGTGAAGGTCATTTATCCACCTTTCCCGGATTTTGGGGAAACGACCGATAGTCCAAATGGATCATCATATTTAAATCTATGCTCCGATAAAGATGAAATGTGCTCATACTCAGAACTCGACTCTGACGTGAGAGATATTAATACAAGTCCCAAAATGCATTTACCTCCTGTAGATAGTAACAGCCTAGTAGTGCCTGATCAGGGCGTATACATATTGTGTTATACAAGATCCTCACGATGCTCCCATGAACAGTCGCAATCCAAGTGTGACTGGGATACATGTACAATATACTCTGGAAAAAGACTTGGAAAACCATTTCGATAGTAGAATAGTGATCAATGAGACGGACTGACGATGGTTAAATCATGATGTCTTGTCAATATCATTGAAAACTGTACAATGACCACTTCTCTCTTGCAAGAAATTATACCGTAGTTTGCGTTTATAAATACATTTTAATTGTATCCCTGCTTGAAGATTTGTTAATATTTTCTTATGATAAACGTATTTCGATTATGGACTACGGAATTCTATATGCACCACAACTGGTTACTGGATGCCGGATGTGACAATTGTGCTGTAGAAAACATGAACCGTGTAAAGCACTAAAAACCTCTCGGCCTTGGAGTCAATTAAATAGGATCGCGTTTTCCGAACAAGCAGTTGATGGCAACAACCAAACTGACATTTTGACCCTAGTGACATGGAAAATAATTTTTTTATAGGTTCTTTTCCATGACCCCATGCCTGCGGTGTGATTTAAGTTTGGGGCTCCTGTATATTCTTGGGTACTGGCGGTAGCAAGACAGACATAAACACATAGTATGTACATACGCACTTGATGACAATACAACAATACCAATTTTGACTGAAGCTCAATACCACATATGTGTCTAGTGAAAGCTCAGTCAGCCTAGGCCGTATTGTTCGTAAGTTAACCTGGATGTGAAAAAAGGGACAACTTTGAGTCAGTGACTCCAAAACATAGGTCACTTTGCGATAGACTTCTTATCTATGACCACATGGATGTGTTATGCAAGTTTGGTTTCCCCAAGCAAAATCATTCTTCACATAATTAAATGGTATCAAATTGACAAAGTTTGGTCAATCTCACTGATTTTCAATAGGTTTCTGTTTCGTGACCACCTACATAAGTAGTAGATAAAGAGCATTTCGAGTCAACTTGACCTCAGAAATTTGCATATGACCTCTGTCACGTGACAGCGACAGCCAATCAGAAGCGAGTATTCTGTCAGAGGGGTCATTGTGGGTGGTGGGATGGTGGATGGTGGGTTTAAGATGGCGGCTGTGGTGGGATGGTGGATGGTGGGTTTAAGATGGCGGCTGTGGTGGGATGGTGGATGGTGGGTTTAAGATGGCGGCTGTGGTGGGATGGTGGATGGTGGGTTTAAGATGGCGGCTGTGGTGGGATGGTGGATGGTGGGTTTAAGATGGCGGCTGTGGTGGGATGGTGGATGGTGGGTTTAAGATGGCGGCTGTGGTGGGATGGTGGATGGTGGGTTTAAGATGGCGGCTGTGGTGGGATGGTGGATGGTGGGTTTAAGATGGCGGCTGTGGTGGTATGGTGGATGGTGGGTTTAAGATGGCGGCTGTGGTGGGATGGTGGATGGTGGGTTTAAGATGGCGGCTGTGGTGGGATGGTGGATGGTGGGTTTAAGATGGCGGCTGTGGTGGTATGGTGGATGGTGGGTTTAAGATGGCGGCTGTGGTGGGATGGTGGATGGTGGGTTTAAGATGGCGGCTGTGGTGGGATGGTGGATGGTGGGTTTAAGATGGCGGATTGTAGAAAAAAAAGCAGGCCATTTTTAGGGGTGGGGTGTATTCATTGCACTACCCTGCGGAGCACTCTGACTCACCTGACCTGACCAGCCTGCCTGCCTGCCTGCCTGCTTGTATGAGCTGTGGAGAACCTTTTACTTTTTTTCATTTACAAAGTTACTCACCAGCCTGAGTCCAAAGTCATGGAGTCATCATTTTTAGTGAAGCTTCGAAAGTACCGTGTTCGCCTCATTGATGAAATGCAGCATGTGGCCGAATTATGTGATTTGCTTATGGAGGAAAACATACTTCTGAAACAGCGTGTCGAAGATATCATGGCTGAGAAAACCACTTCAGCACAAAACAGAGCCCTCATCGATGGTCTAGTGCGCTCTACCCCCTATGCATTTCTAGCCTTCGTGGAGGGGATGAAGAAGACGGGAAATGAAGAACTAGCAGATCTACTTCAAGCCGACGTTATACAAGATGATGATATCTTAGCCATGGATACCACCGAAGAGCGTACAGCTAGCAAACGTACGCACCCAGCGTCTGGTGTACCGGCCAAACGCGCTGCACGACCCAAACGTCCCCGACTAACACCTTTAGAAATACCTGAGTCAGTGCTTCAGCCAGTGCCCCAGCAAGTGCCTGAGCCTGTGAAACAAGAAGAAGAAGAGGTGCAACTTCCTATGTCTGTGCAGGATATCAATAACATTATCCAGCAGGCCTACCAGGCAGCCCACACGAACATTTGGGAGCTCTCAGCCTATTTAACTGTGAGTGTCAAAGACGAAGAAGTGCATTTTAACGCATCGGCCTTTAACGACAGACCCGCTAGGCATATTGCCATGACCTTCGACACCTGGCAAAAACTAGAGACCCTTGATTACGCCATCGATGCGGTTATTCGCGACCAGGGGGGTGACGAAGCGAAATTTTATGTGGGTGACGACATCTTTGTCAGCTGTGCCTATTTCAACGACCAGCTCCTGGTGCATATCCGCAAATGGAAAATGAGGTTAGATACGCAAGAGCGTGTTCCTTGTCCTCAGGGTGTTACCTTGAAAATAACGGCGTGGCGGAAGTTGCAGAGTCTCACAGCTACAATTCGTCAAGCCCTGGCTTACCAGGTGTCTCACTATATTTATAAGAAGTACATCGACACAGTCCTGGATCTTATCAGACCTCGCAATCGACACTTGCGTACCCAAGCATGTGCAGGCTGTGGGAACAACAGTCCGATAAACATGCATACGTGTGTGGACAATAGTGTACCCTCATACGCGCTGATCACTGAGGCACTACAGGGCGTGACCGAGGCGCAAATTGCCCTGGCATTGGAAGCTGCCTGCGCTCCCAGAATTCCACGTGAAGAGATTGCTACCTACATCTACGTGCACCAGGGGCGGAAAGACGATGATGAGTTCAAACAAGTCTTGTTGCATAACTATTGAACAAGTGTGGTGTTGAAAAACATTTACCGTATTCCTACACGTTCATTGAAGCGTCTTGAGAGCGTATAATTGTATTAAAAATTCAATACTCAGAGTTTTTTACTGTTAATTGTATTAAAATTCAATACTCAGAGTTGAAGACGTTCATTCTATTGTCTTGTTGTATAAATATTGAACATTTTCAAGTCTTATTGCATTGCAACATTCAGACATTATCATCTGCCAGTCTTGCTCAAGCTGAAAATACGGCTTCTTTCCTCACGTATTCTTACACTATGTTCATTTTATTTTCATTCTATGTGCATTCAAGCGCCTTCATAGCGTATAATTGTATTAAATTCAATACCCAGAGTTTGGTGAACACGTTCATTCTATTTGTGTTAATAAAAATAGTAGAAAATTAAAAAATGGTTGTTAGTGTTCATTCTTTTTTTTCTTTTTTTTTTTTTGCAAAGATAATTGTATTAAAAAAAAAATTTCATAGGGGTGATGGGAGCTGGTGTTATTTTTTTTCATAGGGGGGTGATGGGAGCTGGTGTTATTTTTTTGGTGCTTTTTGAGTTTAGAAGTTTCCTCTTTCGGAAAGATGGGGTGGCTCTAAAAAGAGCCTTTGGAAAAGTGTTACGACACTTGTTTTAGGAGCGGTAAATTCTCTTTACCCCGGCCACCTGCTTCCTACACACGGGACACTTGATCTTTAAATGCTGTTCGTCCGTTTCAGCGCAGTGGCACATGTCCCCTATACATGTTAGCGTCACCCAGCATTCTTCACATAGGCATAAATGCCCGCACGGAAATAGGGCGTACAGGCTTTCCTCGTCTGTACACACGCTGCAGCTTGATTTACTTTCTTCCTTATGTAGGTCTTCTTCTTGTTTTGAAATCATAGCGTCCATTTGATCCATGTCTTGTCTCATGTGATTAATCTATTCGTTGAGGCGGGTTACCTCGGCCCAAGAGCATGGTGGTGGTGGTGTTGTTGTTGTTGTTGTTGTTGTTGTTTCGGTAGCCGGCGTTGTTATAATTGGCGTTTGCGTAGCCGTTGTATTTGCTGGAGGTCTGTTACTGTTTAACCAGGGGAGTTCTTCTTCATCAGTAGTTACAGCCTCATCTTCTTCTTCCATTGCCACCCTCGTGATCTCTTCGTCTTGTTCTTGACTTCTCTGTCTTATCAACCTCGCATCTTCTTCTTCCATTGCCAGCCTCCTGAGCTCTTCCAGTTGTTCGTCACTTCGCCGTATCATCGTTTCGTCGGCAATAACCTGCTGAAAGCTTGTAATTATTGTCACTCCATCGTTATGTTCGCTACTCGTAATCACCTCTCTGTGCTCTCTAGGTTCTCTAGGATCTCTAGGATCGGTGAATAGCCTTCGTCTTGTACCCATGATTGTAGTTGTGAATAAATGGCAACATACTACGCGTTATTTATAGTCTAGGCGTTCTGTGGTGGGATGGTGGATGGTGGGTTTAAGATGGCGGCTGTGGTGGGATGGTGGATGGTGGGTTTAAGATGGCGGCCTGTGGCAGTGGGTCCAAGATGGTGGTATCTGCTAAAAAAAAAATTTGTGTTTTATTTTCCCAACTTTAAAACGGGTCTCATTTTTTTTTGCAATAAATGTGAGTTCACTGCAGCATGTTTATCGAAAAGAAAAAACTAGGAAATTTTATCCTTGGGCTACGGTAACACACTCCCCATTTGACACCCATAGCTGTACTCACATTTTACCCGCACACTGTATAGTGCTGTGTTACCGTAGCCCCAAGGATAAAATTTCCTAGTTTTCTTTCCATAAACCAGCTACAATTTTCAGGGTGACATTATAAGGCTGTGAGCAACATACTTGACGTATTTTTACCCAGGAAAACCGATTTATTTCCAGTGTACCGGGTTTTCCACACTACCTAACCATAACGTTATGGGTTTAAAAATCGATAAAATCATTAAAATAGTGGCTTAGTCTACCGCTACCCTTCTAAATTTTTAAATGCTACACGATCAGTTGCCCCAGTTCAACTTGAAATAAAATTTATACGTGCACTCGCATTTATTGCAAAATCACACCGTTTTAAAATTGGAAAAGAAACACAAAAATATTTTTCCAGCGTAAGTGCGCACAAAAAAATATAAAAATTACGCTGACGTCCGCGCGTTACACTATAAATAGCGCGCAGTATTTACTGATTCATTCACAATTATGCCAGTGTCTACTAGACGTGCAGAAGCTTTTCACTTTACAAGTGGAAATTCACCAGCCTATTACGTGGTATTTGACGAGCCTGAGTTCACAGTCATGGAGTCACCCCTGTTGGCTGAAATCATGGATATTGACATACCAGACTTGATGACAAATCATGATGAACTACAACTGATCGAAGCCATCGATATGGTACATGACGAGCCATGGATCAATGCTATTATAGGAGACTTATTTAAAGACGAACCCCAGGACCACCCTAATCAACACCCCCCAGGAGCGACACCGCATCTTAGTGACCCCCCAGCAGCGACATCGGATCTTACCACAGTCGAATACCAACGTTTTGACGACATGGACCGAGTGCTAGAAAATATGTTGAAACAACAACAAAGCCTCCAAGCTAAAGGAGAAGAAGGACAAGAAGAGGGCGAACAACAAGCAGGAGAAACGGAAGAAGAAACAGAAGAAACAGAAGAAACACAAGAAGAAACAGAAACAGAAACAGAAACAGAAGAAGAAACAGAAGAAGAAGAAGGACAAGAAGGCGAAGGACAAGCAAAAGAGGAGAAGAGGAAAGACTCAAGAAAAAACAGAAAAGACTCAAGAAAAAACAGAAAAAACAAAAAAAAACAGAAAGACTCAAGAAAACACAGAAAAGACGCAAGAAGAAATAGAAAAGACACAAGAAAAAACAGAAAAGACGCAAGAAAAAACAGAATAAGAGAGAACACAAGAAAAATAAGCAAAAAAGAAAACGAAGACGTCATCCACTACGCTTCCGCAATAACAACAACAACACTGGCACCCAACACAGAATGCCAAGCAGCATCCTATTTACGCTGCGTGAAATGCTGTAACCACTTTGCCAAATACGCTATTTTCCCCTGTGGACATCAAGCCTTGCGTGTAGCTTGTATACATCAACATGCCCAATTACCAGAGTGTCCGGACGATTACAAACCCCTAGTGTGTGAATTCATAGCCTTGATATGCCCAGTGTGTACTGTGAGAAGACAACGCCACCTGGCCCCAACGATGTAATGCCTTACATCTTCCAAAGGTCCTTTTGAGGACCACCTCATCTTTCCGAAAGGGAAAACTTCTAAACTGAAAAGCACAAAATAAAAAAATAACACCAACTCCCACACACATACCTAGGTAACAATAGGTAAATAACACATCAATTTCCAGGTTAAAAGTCCATTCCACTCTTTATAATATTACCCCAATACATTCTGGGTGACGACAGAATGCCTTCATTTTACACCAAATTCACCTAGTCTAAATTTTGCCACCCCCCTCCCCCTCTTTCTAGTCCAAGCCCCTGTGCTGGTTCAATAATTTCAGTCCGTTATGATTCGGGCTGTAATGTTATTCCTTTTACCGATGTAAAAGTAGTAACATGTCGCACAGGGTCGCCAACGACAGTAACAATATCTGCAATCATGCAAAAACACATCCCCTCCCCCTCTTTCTAGTCCAAGCCCCTGTGCTGGTTCAATAATTTCAGTCCGTTATGATTCGGGCTGTAATGTTATTCCTTTTACCGATGTAAAAGTAGTAACATGTCGCACAGGGTCGCCAACGACAGTGACAATATCTGCAATCATGCAAAAACACCTCCCCTCCCCCTCTTTCTAGTCCAAGCCCCTGTGCTGGTTCAATAATTTCAGTCCGTTATGATTCGGGCTGTAATGTTATTCCTTTTACCGATGTAAAAGTAGTAACAAGACTTACAGACAGATGTCGCACAGGGTGGCCAACGACAGTGACAATATCTGCAATCATGCCGCTCATTTTGCACCAAATTTTTGCATGGATTAGCCCTAAAAACACTGAGAGAGAGAGAGAGAGAGAGAAAAAAAAACCTATGTGTTTGTAAGTAAGAGATTGGTCCTGAAAAGGACCGTTAATGGGACAGGGATTGTTTTTTGGTGTTGCAGTTTGCTAATACTATAGAATAAAAGAGGGTATGATGTAGGACCTGTGATTTGAATTTGTGCCAAGTTAGAAGCTCTCTTTCGACAGCAATGGGTTGGCCCTGAAAAGGGCCTTTGGAGTTCAATTTGTTGACCCTGTTTTCTTCAGGGTGGAGTTTTCCTGTTTACTCCATCTCACTTACGGAGAAATAGCGTTGGGGTTGGAGGGTATAAAGATGTTGATGGTGGTGGTCGTCCTCAAGGTCAGCAGATATGGGCAGCAGGTCTTGTATGAAGCGTGCGGGTGGTATATATGTCATCGGGATATATTCTGGCTCCACGACTGGGGGCTGTTGTTGTTGTCGTGGAGGGGGAGGGGGAGGGTGCATCTCGTTCATGGTGTTTTCCAAATGCATCAACCACGTCTCGTCGTCGTCCCCCACTGTTCGTGCCCGTCTTATTAGCGTGATCAGATTTTGCGTTGCCTGCCGGTTGAATTGGTTGTTGTTGTTTCTATGTTGCAAAAATCTGTGCCAGCCTTGCACCTCCGCCATGAAAAAATCTCTCACCGCTTTCCCCATCGCTCGTCTTTCTCCTCGCTCTCTCTCCCGGTGTACCATCATCATTTGCCCGGAGGCCTTGGTAGTCGACATTTTGGCTACACGGCGGTTGTTCATTTTTCTTCTTCTATGTTGATATACGTTTTTGGTCTGTGAAAATGTTTTGGAGTGCCCCGTACACCGCTCCGCTGGCTTTTATACTCGCATACAGGTCATTTTCAACCTCGCTCATTGGTTTCTTTTTAGGCCTAGCAGATTGGCTCTTTTATAGCCATCTCATTGGCCAATAGTGGGCTGGACCACCCTGCCTGGGTTAACGCCAGAATCCCGGCATTTTGCACGAAATTCGTCGAGTGGAAAATTTCCATGTTAAATGAATGCGTGTATTAATAACATGATAGTCGATGTACACGTGGCTGATGAATGTGTAGGCCCACGTGCCACCACCCTTCCTGGGTTAATTCTCAATCCACATATTTTTGCACCAAATTTGTCAATGTTAAATGATTGCGTGTATATTAATAACATCAGAGTCGATGTACACGTGGCTGATGCATGTCTAGGCCTACGTGCCACCACCACCCTTCCTGGGTTAATTCTCAATCCACATATTTTTGCACCAAATTTGTCAATGTTAAATGATTGCGTGTATATTAATAACATCAGAGTCGATGTACACGTGGCTGATGGGTGTCTAGGCCCACGTGCCACCACCACCCTTCCTGGGTTAATTCTCAATCCGTCTATTTTGCGCGAAAATTCACAATTCCCAGGTTAAATGATTGCACATAACATTACAGCGCGAATCATCACGGACAAGGGGGCGGGTGGGATAAAAACTAGAACGGTGACGGGGTACGGATAGATAGAGGTGTGCACCTATAACGTGTATGGCTACGGACTAGAGGGTTTTTTTTTTTTTTAACGGACATCACGCACTTTCACCCAGGGGCAAGAATCGATATATACACATTTGCCTGGTCGGTGTTTTGTCATTCACCACTATGGCAGCGCACGGAACGGAGCTTGCCTTCTTCCAACTCACGCCTGACGTCATCCTCATCGTCTATGACCATCAACTGCAGCTCATCGAAGAACATCCCCGAGAGGTGAAGCTATGTTTAAGCCTAGCAGGATGGACTCTATTGACACGGTTGTTACAGGGAAAAGAGCCCGAAGTCGATTTCATGCACGTGGGAGTCGGTGTCTACCTACGAAGTGGTAGAGATGATTCTTTTTTTCCTCGGTTAGAACAGTGTGGTGGTGCCTCTATCCTACTCCGGCCGGCATTATGGCAGGCGCTGAAAGCTATTATCACCGACGTCCACGACGTACTCTACCCCCAGGCGAACTCTGTAGCCACCCGCACTCTTACACCGGACTGCACCCTATTGTTGTATCCCCAACGCGTGGAGCTCATCGATGACGATAGTAGGTGTTGGTGTACGTCTGAACCAGCGCGTGTCTCTTTATCCCCGGAAGGCTGGATTACCTTGAAACGCGTGTTATGCGGTAACCTCGACGGTGATAGCATTCACCTGTGTGACGACGTCTACATTTTCCGCGGTCCTTATTTTGCTCGACTCCTTTGTCTCAAGCGAGGTGGTTTTACTCTGGACCCCGATCTATGGACGGCTTTGCAACAAGTAGTCCCCATGGTCGATGAAGTACTCTCTCCACAGGATCCCCTCACAGAATAGTACGACTCATGTCTGTACCCCTTACCTGACACTATAAATACCAGGGTGAGACAGAGTGTGTGTCATTCACCGTTCGACATTTGGAGCAAGCATGTCATCCGACCTACGAGCCATCCTGCCCCTTACACCCCAGGTGGGGTTACACGTCTATGAAGATAAAGTCACCCTGGTGGAAGACTGTGGAGCTATTTGCTGGGCGCCCGCTGAGACCGTATCGAATACGGTGACGCTACAGCGTGACGGATGGACCAAATTTAAACGGGTGTTGAGCGATGAGCTCGACGGACATCTCATCCACATAAACAATGCCATCTACGTATACCGTGGGCCTTTCTTCGCACGCCTGGGCCGCTACCAAGACCCTACGCGAAGCTTCACTCTAGACCCCCATCTGTGGTCAGCCTTGGAGAAAGTAGTGCCTATTGTGGACCAGCTGTTTACACCGGACGAGCGATCATCAGACGAGTTGGCGTGGGCTCGTGCTATGGAGGACGCGCTGGCTGAACCCCATGAAAAACAACAACTACATGAACCCGATACAGCCGGGGAACACGAAAGTACTATATCTATAGGGTCCACAGAGGCTAGAGTGTCAGTGTCACCTGATGAAGCGAACACACCGGACGGGGACCCACAGGCACCCCGATGAGGGGTAGGAAGACGGTGATGAGGGGGTCCCGAAAGAGGAAAAAGGGGTCAACATCTACAGTGAACAAGGTGTTAACCGATTTGTATTACAACCCTACCAGTCCAGCCGCGTATAGCGCTGTGGGAGCGCTCGCTCGAGCTGCCCATTCCCAAGGCATCAGTCGAACTGAAGTTCAAGACTGGTTAAAAACCCAAGACACTTATAGTTTACATCGAGCAGCCCGACGACATTTTCGCCGTAACCGAGTCATCGTAGGAGGCATAGACGCACAATGGCAGGCTGATTTAGTGGATATGAGTCGATTTGCACCTCACAATGATGGACATCGGTACATGTTGACCTGTATCGATATTTTATCCAAGTATGCCTGGGTACTACCCATTCGCACCAAAACAGGAGAGAATCTAGTACAGGCGTTCCAGCAGATTTTCAAGACGGGGCGCAAACCCCTTTATTTGCAAACGGATGAAGGCACAGAATTTCTCAACCGACCCTTTCAAGCCTTTCTTAAGAAACAGAAGGTATTTTTCTTCCATACGTACAACGAGACCAAATCCTCTGTGGTGGAACGATTCAATCGGACCTTCAAAGGACGAATGTACAAGTATTTTACTGCCCAAAACACCCGACGGTACATCGATGTACTACCGCAACTGGTGCAAGGGTACAATCGAGCCTATCATCGCAGTATCCAGCGAGCTCCCCTCGATGTCACAGAACGCAACGAACATCAAGTGCGTGGTACGCTGTACTCACCCAGTCCACCACCACTCACGTCACCCCGTTACAAACGTGGAGATGTGGTACGGATCAGTAAAGTGAAAGGACAATTTGAGAAAAGTTACTTGCCCAACTGGAGTGACGAGCACTTTGTCATCGTTCGCCATAAACCTCGACAGCCACACGTCTATCAACTGGAAGATCTACAAGGAGAGAGACTGCAAGGCACGTTTTACGAAGCAGAATTACAACCCATAGTGAAAACACCGAAAGACTACTACACGGTGGAAAAGATTTTGAAAACGGAACGTCGACGTGGCATCTCCTATCATTTCGTCAAATGGCAAGGTTGGCCCCGTTCGTTTAATTCCTGGGTGTCAGGCCGTGACATGAAACGCCTATAAATTCTAACCCCTATCACCGCCATCCTTCAGTGTAGGGTTGTACCATGGATAGTGCACATCTACCCTTACTGTTACGCACTCGAAAAGCACAAGTGGGTACTGTAGTGTGTCTAGTAGTGCTTCTGGGTACGTTATTTGGAGGCGTGTTCTACGATTTGGCGTACGTGATATCCTGTTTCAACACCCTTCGCCCCACAATTCCAACTCAATCATCCACCACTTCGACCACCACTACGACGCTGCCTACGCCGTCCAAGACGTCAAGGTACCGCCACGTATCAACCCAGACACCCACGCCTACCACGTGGCCGACGACGTCACCGACCCCATCCACCACGTCACCTGACCGCCACATCCATTCACCCACGCCTACGACGTCCCGTACTACGACGACGCCCCGTACTACTACGACGCTCCGTACTACTACTACTACGACTCCACGTGATCACCCGTCACCCCTGAGAAGCGACGACCCTTCCACCCCATCACCACCATCACCTAGTACACCCGCCACCACTACGACTCCTACGACGCTAACATCATTTAGAGTGCACGAATCACGTTTACCACGGCAACGGTACCCGTTCCACTACGATCCCCGGTGGGATCCACGACAACGGGGGTGGGCCTCTGAACGCCGAGCGCAAATCACCAAATAAAAAAATTTAAAAAAAACTTAAAAAAACTATGGATCCTCGGTGGCAGCATCCTTTCACGTGTCTCATCGCTGGACCGACAGGGTCGGGAAAAACACACTTCGTTCAACGTCTCATCCAACACGGGTCAGCCCTCATTTCCCCTCCTCTAGCTCGCATCCTGTGGTGTTATGGAGCTTGGCAACCCACGTACGAGGAACTGGCACGTGTCCCGGGACTCACCTTAATGGAAGGCTTACCCCCTGAGGATACGCCCAAAGACACGTTGGTCGTGGTGGACGATCTCATGACGGAAACGGACAGTCGAATCACCCGTCTCTTTACCAAAGGAAGCCATCATCGTCGGTTGAGCATCATCTACATCGTGCAGAATCTCTTCAGTAAGAACAAAAAGCACAGGAACATTAGTTTGAATGCTCAGTATGTGGTGTTATTCAAAAACCCCAGAGACGCTTCCCAAATTACGCACCTGGCCCAACAGATGTACCCTAAAAACACGGCCTTTTTACGAGAAACCTTTGAAGATGCTACCCAACGAGCTCACGGGTATCTACTCATCGACTTGAAACAAGACACCCCCTCACCCCTTCGATTGCGTACCCACATTTTTCCCGGAGAGGTGCAGACGGTGTACACACCCAAATAAAAGAAGAAGACAACCTACTCTAGCCGTCACTCATCATGTCTGCACGGATACGCAAGCACGCGCCGGCCCTGCGCGTATTACGCAGCGCGCCACCGGAGGTGGGCCGGGCCCTGGTGCGCGGGGCGGATCCCGACTTGGTACGGTGTTTGTGTGAAGTGGCACATAATGTGTTAAAAGGCAATGTTCCGCTCAGTCCTCTGCAGAAAGCGAAATTGCAACGGCACAAGGCGGGTCTCCGAACGTTGGTGAAGAAGACGGGCAGTGTCAAGAAAAAGAAACAGGTGTTACAGCGAGGTGGATTTCTCGGCGCACTCCTCGCACCCTTAGCCGCTACTGTACTGGGACCGTTACTAGGCTCCATCTTGGGACGCTAACGTCATGGAACATACGAAAAATATGATGCTGGTCGAACCTCGACTGTTACAGAGTTTGCAATCACCCTATCCCGTGCCTGCCACAGTGCAACAACTCCAGTCTCTGGATGAAGAGATGAATAGTATACTCCAACGTCGACTACCCGATCACGAGAAAATTCAACTCTACCATCATACGCTGAACCGGTACCAGACGTTTATGGATCAATATAGAGGAAGTAGTAGTAGTACACCACTGCCACAACTACCCACAACGCTCACACCCCCACCACCACCACCCTCATCCTCTGCCTCACCTCAGCTGGAAGAAGAAGTGTTGGCCAGTGTGCCTAAAGCCTTCAAGACCAAGGCGCGTTTATTGTTGGACCGGGTGAAACAGAATGCCGATATGGGTTGGAACGCTGAAGGAAAACTGCTGATTCGAAACCAAGTGGTGCCGGGGTCTCATATGACCGATTTAATCAACGATATGGTACGTTCTCGCAAACACTCTAATTCACCGGGCTGGGAAGCCTTTGCTCAGGGATTAAAAGACACACACACCCCTCAAGAATTGGTAGGAAATCGTGAACGCTGGAAGTGGATGCAAGCACCCTCTCGACTTCCCCATATCTGGGAACGTGAATGGCAACCGCAGACGCCGCCCAAAACACCCTCACGGCGGGACCGTTCTTTTCACCCCTATGCCACCTCTATACCGGCCACACCACCGCCACGACGATCACGACGCCGAGGTAAGGCGCCCAAGGCCTGGGAACCCTACTAAGGGATACCCTACTAAGGGGGTGACCCCCTATAAAAACCCGGTGCAGATGGCAGAACAACTCAGTCGTCATGTTTTACCTGACGTTGCCCAGTAGTAGTTCACTCGATGTGTTTCCTGACAACACCTTGGCCAAGTATGTCACTCAATTACCACAACCGTTACATTTACCGGGTCGGTGGGAATGTGGACTGGTAGATATTCAGTACCCTTACTCGTGGTACAACGTACGAGACCAAGAAGTATGGTACGAAGTGACGTACGAAGGCAAAGTCACCAAACTCATTCTCCCCGAAGGCCAATACGATACGCCCCAGAAGTTCATAGAGGATCTGCTGTCCTTGTTGGAGTACAAGTCTCTACGGGAGGCCACGAATAATTCAAAACCCCTGAAAGTCTACCCCTTCAAGAATCACGTGATCTTGGCTGTCAACCCACACAACGACAAGGCCTGTATCCTGCTGAGCCCTAACGTGGCTGTGAAACTCAGTCCTACACTACAGCAAATGTTAGGTCTGCCTTACAGCGTGTACCCGGGGCCCACCACCGACAACGGTGACGTTGTGATGGATATGAAAGTAGGCATGTACGGACTCTACGTCTACTCGGACGCAGTGGACAGCCATATTGTGGGCGAGGTGAACACACCTCTGTTACGGGTGGTGCCCATTAGCAAGTCGTATGGCAATCAAGTCAACCAGAGTTTCAGCCATATACTCTACCTGCCCGTACGACATACCGATATCAACACGATCACGGTGGATATAAGAGATGACACGGGACGCCCGGTCGCATTCGAACGAGGGAAAGTGGTGCTGACACTTCATTTCCGACAAGCCCGTTCTCCTCACTTCGTATAATGTACCTGCCTTACCAGTGCCATACACCCAGCTATGCCGACTACTACAAGAAACAAACGGGGGGAGGCTTGCCCATCTTTAGCGGTGCACGCATGCAACGAGGTCACGGATTGGGAAACATACTGGGCAGCATTGTAAAAACGTTCTTACCCTTGGTGACACGGGGTGTCAAAGCGGTAGGCAAACAAGTGGTACGCAGTGGATTGCGCGTGGCCGGTGATGTGATGGGAGGCACAGCACCCCGACAAGCCTTGAAACGACGGGCTAAAGATGCCGGCAGCGTCTTGATCGCCAAAGCCCTTAAAAGACAACCCCGGACACAGCGAAGAGTCATTCGACGTCCAACACACCGACGACGCACACCCCGGAGGACTCACACCCAGAAGAAGAAGAAGAAGAAGAGTAGTAGGAGAGACATCTTCGCATAATGGCATTCATTCACTCCGAGTCGTGTCCGTCTACCAACAGTGAATTGGATTTGTGGACTATTCCACCCACCCAAACCAATGTAGCCGAAGGACGTTGGGTAGAACATCGACCCCTGGCTAGCCTGACGGGGACGGACCCTGTGGAATTTACCATTGAAAACAAAGATACAGCCTACCTGGATTTAGCCCACACCTACTTGTACGTGAAAGCCAAAATAGTGGACGCAGCCGGGGGCAACGTAGCGGACGATGCAGTAGTAGGCCCAGTGAATCTTTGGCTGCACTCCTTATTCCAACAGGTGGATATGAGTCTGAGCGATAGACTCATCAGTACGTCCACCAATACGTACCCGTACCGAGCCTACATGGAGACGCTGTTGTCGTACGGTTCAGATGCCAAAAAATCCTACTTGCAAGCCGCGCTGTACTACAAGGATACACCCGGCGCCATGAATAGCGTGCTGGCTGCCAATAATGGGTTGACCAACCGCAAAAACTTGACAGCCGATAGCAAGTCCGTCGATATGATGGGACGACTGCACGCCGATCTGTTCCTGCAAGACCGCTACATGATGAACGGTGTATCCATCAAGATCAAGTTGATCCGTTCCACACCTGCGTTCACCTTGATGGCCGGTGGAGCGGCCCCCAATTACAAGATCATCCTAGAAGATGCAGCCCTGTTTGTGCGTACGGTGGATTTGCAACAGGGCGTGTTGGTGAGTCACATGGAAGCCTTATCGAAAAAAACAGCCCTGTACCCCATCCGACGCGTACAGACCAAGGTGTTCTCTGTGCCAGCCGGTACGATGATAGCCAATCGTGAAAATTTATTTCTAGGGGATCTCCCTAAACGTGTTACCATAGCGTGTGTGACCAACACCGCTTTCAATGGAGCGTGGGATGAGAATCCGTTCGCCTTTCAACATTTCAACCTGAACTTTTTGGCACTGCACGTGGCTGGCCATCAAATTCCAGCCCGACCCTTACAACCGGATTTTGGTAACCAAAATTATGTGCGGAGCTACCTGAACCTGTTTACAGCCACAGCCACTGTACCGTGGGTACACGTTGTTCGCCTTCGACCTCACCCCCACCTTGGAACACGATCATCAACTGGCCTTGCTGAAGAAAGGAAACCTACGGTTGGAACTGCGTTTCGCCACCGCTCTAGCCCAGACCATTAACGTGATTTGCTACGCCGAGTTTGATAACGTCATCAGCGTGGATCAGCAAAGAAACGTGCTGTGTGACTACGCCAACTAGAATCATGGATAGAGAGCAGCTGATGGGCATACTCCAGCGAGATCCTAAGGTGCCCTTTCGAGGTGTGTTTCCACGCAATGTGTTTCCCACCCACTCCACCACCCCAGCAGCCTACATCCTGAATACAGACCCGGGGTGTCGACCCGGTGAACATTGGGTAGCTGTGTACGTGGATACCCTAGGCCAAGGCGAATACTTTGATTCCTACGGACTTGCACCCCTACATGCCGATTTGGTGAAATTCATGGACGTCTCTACTACAATGTGGCGTTGGAATACTCAAAGATTACAAGGACCCTTGAGTAGTGTGTGCGGACAGTACTGTGTGTTTTATCTGACTCACCGGAGTAGAGGACATTCTATACCAACGATCGTACACATGTTTGATGATTATTGTCAAGCCGAAGACCGTGATGTCCTCGTCTATGACTGGACGGCCTCTCGTTTTAATGTGCATGCTCCATTTCTCTGGTTAACTTAAAATGCACTGCGCGCAGGCCACTTGTTTTTTTATTATCACGTTATTGTTATGACGTTGTTGTTCTGACGTTCATTGATGTTGAATAAAAATTGATGAAAAAACACAAAAAAAACCGATCCACTCAAAGCCCGTTCCTTCTCATTCACCAAACGCTATATAGACGATCTTCTCGCTGTGGATAATCGCTATATAAATGACGCAGTGAAGGATATATATCCACCTTCACTGGATTTGAAGGAAACTACAGATAGCCCTACAGGCACATCTTATTTAGATATCTACCTCTATAAAAATGAAGCGGGCATTCTCTCTCGTCGACTTTATGACAAAAGAGATGATTACAATTTCGACATCGTAAACTATCCCTTTCTGGATAGTAATATTCCAGTGGGACCTGCATATGGCATATACATATCTCGCTTAGTAGCATTTGCTAGATCCTGTGTTAAATGTGATGATTTTAATCAACGTCGCAAAACATTGTTGCAGAAACTTGTAAAACAGGGCTAGTTCACCAAGCGCCTCCACTCAAAGTTTCTCAAATTTGGCGATACATATCGCATGCTGATAGCAAAATACGAACGTAGCGTGCAAGATCTATGGCGCTACGTTTCGTAACATGTGTCTAATTCCGCTTAACCCGGGGCTAGTACTTCAAGATCCTCATGGTACTCCTATGAACAGACACAATCAAAGCGTGGCTGGGGTACATCATTTTTAGATGACGACTCTATAACGAATATTATGGATTACGAATACTGATCAGCGATACGGATTTGATATTTTGGAACATCATGATGTCTTGCCGGCATCATTGAAAATTGTTGACCGCTTCTCTCTTGCAGGAAACAAGCCTATGTTTATGTATACTTTTGTCTTTTTGAATTTGGTGCTAATACTGTTATATGGAAATGGAATAGGTCTTTGGATTATGGACGCGGATATTCTCTAATGGACGACGGCTGGATTATGAATGACGGACTAGACGCTTGTAATTTGACTTATTTTTTTTATTTAAGTCCACAAGAAGGTATAGAATAGGTACAAATAGAATAGTAGTGGTGGTAGGATTAAGGTACAAAAAAGTTCTGTCAGGAGTAGGATTCGAACCTACGCCAGCTCTTCGCCGACCAGCGCTTAATACCGGCGCCTTAGACCACTCGGCCATCCTGACTTTTACAGTTTTTTTAACTGGTGTATCAACAGTTATAGTTCGACATTGTTCACAAGTCCAAGTAAGTGGTGCTCACACCATCGGCCAACACTTTTCGTTTCGGGTAAAAGAAAGTAAAGGCGTCTCGTTGCTGAATGTACGTCACATCTGGTGATCCACCACCCGAAATCCTCGGTTAATGCCACTGGCACTGGCCTGGCTTTGCAGCACGTTCAAGTACAAGGCTTTGTCGATGTTGGGATCGCGCCGGCTCACCCCTTTGCAGCTAAACTTATTTTCGTCTCTCCCGTAACAGTAATACGTTTTGGAGGAGAGACCAATCATAGCATCCCCACTCCACTCCAGCTTGAAGAGGCCCGGCGTACGCTTATCGTACTGGTAATGGTCACGTCGAGGTAGCCACTGGTCCCGTTCCGCTTCATACTGAGTACGTAACTCCGGTTTCACCAGGGACTCCCAATCCGCATTAGACACGGCCATGTAGGCCGAGTCGGTATCCATCTCCATGAGTTGCCAGTCTGATGGATTAAAATACACACCCATGAAATCATACAGAAACTGCAGCATCCTGAGCTTGGCCACCTGGTATACCATACATCCAATCTGCAGGGGTAGGTTGTAACGGATAGTCTTCTTGGCTAAAGTGACTTCATAGGTGTCGTCATCGATGACCTCCACGGACCGAAACAGAGGAGAATTCACTTTTTTGCGGGCTTGGGCAGTAGTACAAATGTTCACGTTCACGTGCTTATCCTGGTTCGTGACCGGTTTTCCATAATAACCATTGCCCGTCAACTTCCAACATTCACCGATGATGGCCTCACTCGGGTATTGGTCACCTTGACGACGGGCCGACGTCACGATGTCGGCATTCTCCGCAAAACAAGCGTCGGGTACGTACTGTATCACTTGATATATTTGGGTAATTTCCAAACCGTGGTTCATGTACCACTGCAGTAAGGGAGTGCCCATCAAGATTTTCTCGGCCCACATACTACCAATCAACATCCGTCGAGGTTGAGGCAAACACTCGTGTTGCTCCGCATAGGCCCTCATGGTGTCCCCAATATCAGCCCGACCCAGCAGCGTGTTCTTAAAGATGGGAGGGCACTGGGCGAAGAGAGGCTTGAGAGTGTCGGGAACATGCAAATCACATTCGACAAAGCCGTAGAGGTTCCCCGAACGAATGGCGTCGAACATCTGTGGCAGACTCAGGAGTCGCCGACGACTCAAGGGGTACTCGCGCTCTTTTAGGAAACGTCGTAAATGGGGCAGGGCCTGGCACATCGTGTGAAATTCACACTCCCACATTTCAATCAGATGGTATCCTCTCTCTTTCACATAATCACCGTTCTCCACCACTTCTTCCCGTAATTCTTCCGGTGTTTTTCCACGTCGTTCGTTAAAGCGTCCAGCGCTGAAATGACATCCGTGGCCGTGCCAATAGCAACCGTAAAATTGAAATACGGTCGGTGTCCCACCCACCAGGGCAAACCCATCGACGGGGAGTCGACGATCTCCTATCCGCTTCTCTGTGGCGTTGGTCTGGTGTCGTATATAAATTGCCCGTCGATAGGCTTCCCAATCCAACCACGGATCAGCCAGATGCTTGTAGGGTGTACGTTGCGGTGTAAAATGCCCACCTTCCGCCAACCAACGTGTATAATGGCCACTGGGCATAGGTTGGGCCAACGACCACAGGTACAAGGCATTCGCATCGAAACCGATGATCTTAGCACAGGGTTTTCCACTGGGGAGAGTAGTGACGTGCTTCTCGTGATAACGGTGAAAAATAAGACTCGGTCCGCCGACAATGTTCTGCTTTAGACAATCATGCATGTTTGCATCTTTTTGCTGTATCAGCGAGAAGTACGTAGCACACTCTTGAAAAAGATGGCGAAGCGCTAGACCCGGTAAACTCAAGCACTCCTTGAAGATGTCGACGTGCATTTGGCGACGAAAGAGTTGCACCATTTTCTCGGCCGCTTCCAGGAAAGGAACCACATCTAGGTTATTATACCATATCAGGAAATCTCGCAAGGTCTGCATATGTTGATCGTTCCATACCTGCTGTAGTTCACGGTACGTGTCTTCCGGACATTCCACTTGCTTCAAATCATCAAAGAAGGCGTCCCGGGGTGGCAACTGTGTTTCCTGCAAACGGTCGAGCGTTGATATATACGTGTAAGGGAACCTCCCTTTGGTTTGTGCACAGTTATACGCCTTGACCCACTGATCATAGCTACAATTAGGAGCTAAGTAGTTCCGTACATGCAGGAAATGCAGTGATGTGGTAGTGAGGGCCATATGATTATTGATCTTCTTGATGATGGACTTCATGGTATTGGCCTGGGCCAAGTAGGGGTAAAGAAATTCCTTCACCATGTTCAAATCATAGCGTCCCGAGTTGAAACCTAGCACCGGTAACTGGCCTAGATATTGTAGGAAGCGCACTTTCAATTTCTCCGCATACGGTTTCGGTAAAGGTACATCCTGCGACTGCAGGGGCTGCGACTCGGGCTCCGACTCCGACTCGGACTCTTCATCGTCACTAAACGCTACACCCGGTATAGGAATTCGATCGTCCAGTTGGTCCAGTACGTCCTGGAACTTGGACACCAATAGTTCTGTACTAGCCGCACTGACTTCCTGTAAATACTCCATCATGCGGGTAATCAACTCATGGGAATCCCCCGTGGACACGAAACACACCGGTGCAGCGTCATAGCCAGGTACGTTGCTCGAAATACTCACACTCAGAGGAATATGGCGCTGCGTCCACTGCGTTTTCGCTGAAAACATGTCCATGGGCTCCAACAGGGCCTCAAAATCGTAACACGCCCGGTAGGGAAAATAACGATCTGCCTCCGGTATGATAACACCCTCATCGGCCAGTTCCTGGAAAATAGTAGGCGTATTATGATACACACCACCCGGATATACTCGCTTGACACTGTTGTCACAGATTTTCTCGTGGCGATGTAAGTTGGAGGAACGGTGAAACACCCGATGGCATTGGGCACAACTGTAAGACTGAGCGTACTGGCTCATATCGTAGATCAGCGAAAAATGACTCACGCCATTGTCGTCGAACACATTGACTTTCATCGTAGCAGCATACCGTTCTGTTGAACGACGAACCAATTCAGCCACAAATGTATCCTCCTCGCATTGTAATCGGTATACAAAGATATTGATGTTGAACAGTGTTTCCACGTCATCCAAATTCTTGAACGGAACTCCACGGAAGTGCCGCTTATCCAAGTCTTGCTGCTGTAAATACTGTTCCCAATAGTCATTGGCCACTGTGTCACAAGCCTTGGAGTCACACTCGTCCACATGCACGGCCAAACACCGAAACAGACATTTCCGGTCTTTGTAGGGCCCCTTTACCCCTCCTGTTAATGCATACAGGCCTTTTCGATGAAGCAACCACGGGGGTAGTAGTACAGGAGCACCGATAGGATGATCTCTCATTTTCGTGACGAAAAATGTGACGTTGGTCACCATTTCCACATGCCATTGGGTATTGGGGCGTTGCAACCGGGCCCATTCCAATGGATCCAACGTAGTGAGTTGGTCGATGAGTGGCTCCAGAGAAATCGCATCCGTCAACGTGAACGGCTGATCAAAAACATAGGTATTATTGCTGGGATAATAATACCGCACCTGGTCCGTCTCCTTGTGCCGTAAAATGTACCCGAATGTCATATTCAACTTGAACGCTGTCACCTGATCTGTGAAAATATTCTCGGCATAGGTAGACAAATACGTGAGGTCCTGCAATCGAAAGTTATACAAGTCCAATAGACGACGGTCACGATGAAAACAATGGCGTATGGTAGCCCAGTGACGTCGATAAATGTCCCTGACACGCTCGTCTTCAGGCAAGACTTCAACCGGAGGTGCTGCTGGATCCCAGCGAAAATCTTCTCCACGTCTCATGCTTTCGTCTCATACAAGCGGATAGGCAAGCAGGCAGGCAGACAGGCAGGCAGACAGGCTGGTCAGGTCAATCAGGCAGGTAGGCTGGTGAGGTCAATCAGGCAGGTAGTGCAATGAATACACCCCACCCCTAAAACTCGCCTGCTTTTATACGTTTTTCTACAATCCGCCATCTTAAACCCACCATCCCACCACCACCACCACAGCCGCCATCTTAAACCCACCATCCCACCACCACCACCACCACAGCCGCCATCTTAAACCCACCATCCCACCACCACCACCACAGCCGCCATCTTAAACCCACCATCCCACCACCACCACCACAGCCGCCATCTGAAACCCACCATCCCACCACCATCACTACAGCCGCCATCTTAAACCCACCATCCCACCACCACCACCACAGCCGCCATCTTAAACCCACCATCCCACCACCACCACCACAGCCGCCATCTTAAACCCACCATCCCACCACCACCACCACAGCCGCCATCTTAAACCCACCATCCCACCACCACCACCACAGCCGCCATCTTAAACCCACCATCCCACCACCCACCACCACACACATGCGCACACCGCCACAAAACCGCCCCAAAACAGGTCGCTGTGACGTCACAAAAGGTTCTGCGCATGCGCAGTGAAGCGCTGTTAACTCGAAATGCTCGGTGTATACTACTACTGGTATTTCTCGTCTCCTTCAGTAGGAACTTGTCGCATTGAATTTAATCGGGAGGATGCCTGACGGCGCCATGAGAGAGCACTTCACGAGGGCGCGTCGGAACAATATAACGAATGCGGTCGACTCTTCAAACGACACAGTCAGTTAAGACAGCATCAACGTTTGATTCAGACCCCGCACCACGGCTTGGGCAACAACTTCCCACTTCGGCGCCATTGGTTCATGATCTGACGATGTTTTCACCGTCATCGCCCTATTCAACATATCTACAATTTCCAACTGACTGACTTCGCCTCTCTACACAGACACGTGAAAGCCATCTTCAATGACCAACCTACGTCCTTCAAGTTAAATGTCGCTCTTGGGTACATGTTATGCCATAAGATGACGGGTCAACTGCGCTATTTCTATTCCAGTGCCAACAACCAAGTGTACGACCAGCTTTTCACCATCACCAATCGTGAGACGGCCCTCACCCAACTGGACACCGTGGGTCCCTTGGAATGGGCGGAACGTCAGCTCCCAACACCAAGTGGACAGTGGAGAGGGTCACCAATGTTACGTTGTTCATGGTTGAACTAATCGAGCATCCCATCGGCTGAACGTATTCACCCACGACATGTGCTGATGGATACCGTAACATGCCGTATATACTCAATATGTCTAAATGTTGAGCGTTAAATTCAGCTCTGTAAACAATTGTACATAATGTTACGGTGCTTGAAACAATAAAATCCAGGTGTTTGATATTTCATTTCTTCAAACGCGCTCCTTTGCACTTCCGAAACTCCCCTTTCTCTACTACTCCCGGTGCGCTGGAGTATATCACTCGCAGTCTGACTCTACTCCACGAGTGTTTCGCTGGGACAAATCACACGACCCATTCTGACCAACAGTAGTCCATCTCGACACCCAAACATCCATTCCAATGCCCTTTTTCTACTGCGCTTCGCAGATGAACGGTATTTCCACGACAAACCAGTTGGATGCTCCCCAACGAATGCTTCAACATAACACCTCACACGATCCATTCGGACCGATCTTGGGCCCGGTCGACCCCAAAATGTCACCAGTGATGTCATTGGTGACGTCATCAGTAGGAGTAGTAGCGAAAAAATGAACGCCCCAATAGTCCATTCCAATGCACTTTTCCTCTGCGCATGCACGCCACAGTCCCCACTTTCACGACCCACCCATCCAGTCGGAGGCTCCACCAAGAATGCTTCAAACTGATACCTCACGCGACCTATTCGGACCA
>JAVTVY010055994.1:0-28958 GCA_036873755.1 Hanleya hanleyi | reverse complement strand
TCAGCCCCCTAGCTCAAGGGATAAGAAAAATAATTTTGGCCCCCCCCCCCCCCAGGCCAGGACAGGTCCCAAAAAGCCCAGGCCAGATAGGGTTAACAAAACATTGTTACCTTTGCGCAATCAATAAATAAATGTTCCGGAGTTTGTCTCATTTTCACCATAATCACAGATATCCTTATTCACAATTCCAATTGTATTTGGTATAATTGAATATGGACAATTCTATAACGTTAGTGTCTATAACAACTTGCTAGCTGTGCATTTATTGAATGTTTTAGCACAGTTGTGTTAAATGTGTCAAGTGCAGGTGTTCGTTAGGGAAATTCTATTTCACAAGTCGGGTGAGAAAAAAGACGTCTGCTTTCATACAATCGAATATTGCTGTCACAATCGAATATGACAAACAAATAAATTAACTGCTGGTTCCACCGGAAATTGTTTAAAGTGATCGTAAACCCTCAAGTAAAGTTTCCATCAAATGAAAGACCATTAAAAACAGTGTGGAAAAATATTTATTGTATTTTTCTACGATGTTATTATACAGAGTAAACTGCAGATAAAGCATGATATTCTATGGTGGTCTGTTGCAATCATATTTAGGTCCAGTGACGTCACACTGCCTTAATATATATATTTCAAACTGTGTGTGCACTTTCCAATGCTTGATTCAAGCTTAAGGTGTGTATACTTTGCGTTTCAACACAGGCTAACTGTTCCAGTGTGCATGTTTCACCAAAATCGGGGAGATGGTAACTCATAAGTGTCAAGTCAATTTTAATCTTGCATTTAAATTCCCCGATTTTGGTGAAACACGCACATTGGAACTTATCCATTAAAATGGAAATTATCCCAGCGATAAGATTTTCAACACCTTATCAGTTTTTGTTCGATTAAATTACAAATAATGAAGTCACCAAAACGAATATTTTCTGAAAGCTGTTCATTGGAGGAATTGGATTGTAGTGACAATTTTATCCTTCCTAGGTATTCTCCTATAATATACTTTTCAAACAGATTTAGCGTTCTTTATTCTTCTAAAAAAATTCCTGAAAATACAAACGGTACAAACTGTGTATCACTTTGACAGACCTGGTGCTACGTTTAGTAACTTGTGTCTAATTCCGCTTAACCCGGTTCCAGAGGCCGTTTACATCTCCATGGTGTCAAATGAGCGAACGCAATTAATCCTACCTGGCCTAGGGGGGGTCATCATGACCCCTACCAAACTTTCTCCCCCATCTCCGGAACGACAAAAAATGAAAGCTGACCGTCTGAAACATTTTAGTTTATCATATTGGGGTTATTTTGAACCTATTTGCGTAACCCCCGAGTAGAGGATCATGGACGATTTCAAGATGGCGGCCATGTGGGGTGCCAGAAAAGTGATATTTTCGTCATTTTTCAAAATTCCTGCTTTTCTTCGAGGAAAATTGCGCAGATTCTATTTTCATTTCACATCAGGCTATTATTTACTACTTTATCATATAGTCTTTGCGAAAGAAAAACATACATGAAAAAAATCGAAAATTTTGACCGAAGAATAGACCAAAAATGCCTGTTTTGAAGATGACGTCACGGTGACTTCATCAAAGCGGCCATCTTGGATTTTACATTTTCTGGTAGAGCTGGACCCAAGGGTATAGTGTGGTATATGTCCGCCCCCTAGCTCAAGGTGTAAGAAAAATATTTCGCCCCCCCCCCCAACAAAGCCTGGACAGGTTCCAAAAAACCAGGGCCAGACAGAGTTAAAGCGTGACTGAGCTATATACAATCAACCTGGAAATTCACTTCTTAAAGAATAACGCTCAATGATTAGGACTGTATGTATAGAACATAATCACGTCTAGCTGTCATCTTTGAAAACTGTCGAACGCGTCTCTGTTGTAGTAAAAACCTTTGAATTTTAAGTACCGGTATTTTTATTTCAAACACAGTTGGAATTGGTGATATGAAATAGGTGTTTCGATCATTGACGCGGATATTCTTTTATAGACGACGGTTGAATATTGAATTTCGGGTCTGACGCTTGCTATTTATGATAGTTCACAATTCAAGAATTAAATAAAAAATCCGAAAACACCCATATCCTTAAACTAAATGATAGATATGACTTTGAAACGGAGGCAAATTTAGAAAAAAGTTAGTCATGCTTATTTATTTCTAAATATGTACAGCCTTGCGTAATAATTTTATGAAGTTTCATTCCACAGCCTAGGAGTTAATAGAAAGCTAGACCTTGTAGTTCTCTCCCCACTAAAGGAGCAGAGACCTAGCATTATATCATCTAGGAGGACCCGTTCAACCAGAAAATGTAGCGCACAATCTTCCTCGGCTGACGAATCAGTCAACCAAGTGTCAAACCACATACCTTAAATACTTGGGAAGGATCACGGTATGCTTGCAACCACGAGAATCTCAAAACGTACTCTTTTTTGGAGTCTTTTCTGTCGCGCCTGTTCTTTTCTCCTCGATTCCTTTTCGAAGTTCAGTGAGCGCGCATGCACCGTTGACAGCGAACGATGTTGTGGCGCGTAGACATTACTCATACTACTAGTCTCCCTTGTAGTCCGGTAGCCACTC
Organism: Hanleya hanleyi; assembly: GCA_036873755.1. NCBI lineage: Eukaryota > Metazoa > Mollusca > Polyplacophora > Lepidopleurida > Hanleyidae > Hanleya > Hanleya hanleyi. Next base: position 26,378 of record JAVTVY010055994.1, on the reverse strand, counting down.
GCGAGAACATGTCATTCCATAGCACCCCTCGCGTAGATTTTGTTTGACTTCTTTTTCATGAAGATCAACATCTCCCGGTCAGTTAAATACCTGATGTAGATATCTACGGTGGTGCCTAAGGTTGCTACATGCAATTGGTTGATGCTGACTGGTTTTCAAAAATTTAAAACCGGAATGGGCGTAGGGGTAATTCAACCCTCATATTTTTATTACCCCTGCGCTTCGCGATCTGAAACTTACACAAATTTACCTCCGAATAATGACCTTTCAGATAAAACAGCCCAAATTCCGCTAGCTAACATAGCCACGTCATAGTCACGTCATAAGCTCGAGAAACCTTTGTCTCATGAATTTTGGGAAATATTTTCTCCGATTTTCTCTGTTTCTTTCGCAGTAATCGATTCTTGATTGTACTGTCTTATCTCATATGCTGATGAAGATGTTAACAGTTTAGATAACCTCTGCTGAACAAACGCCTGGACGTCTTGTTTGTACATGTAGAATTTAATCTTGGAAGATCAAGATGGTCTACAGTATGGCTAAGAGAGAGCGAGCGAGGTAAAACACTGCAATGACAAGAAAATAAAATATTGTCACACAATTATCGCAACAAAGTTCAGAATATGCTTCGCACATTACTAAAACCGACATTGTTTCACATTATGATGGTAAAATTTACTGTATGTGCACAAGGCATGTATAAGCGGCTTGGAAACTGAATGGAGACGAGAAGAGAAATGTAACTTAAGTTTGCATAACAAACCCTGCCACGAATGACGGACTACTTTTCTAAAAATCCATTAACAGAACATTGCAGGAGACTAGAATTTGCTCATTTTCCTACGCAATATTACACTGGCAGAGATAATTCAACAAGGTTCACAACAATGAGCAGAATGAGCAGATTGTGAAAATGTAGTGCGATATGAAATTATGTCGAAATAGAACTAAAAATACGTTCACACTACAATACGCGCTTCAATAACTGCATTAATAAACAGTCCAGATAGAACAAATCTGCATAAGCACTGAACCAGGTCTCTGAATGAAGGGAACAACTTTCCCGCGAAAACGCACATGTTACGTATCAACGATACGTGAAACTGGTCGTCACTGTCACAAAGTTCACTTGAAAACACAGATAAGCTGAATGTCCTGATCAGCAGGCTCATAATAAATCGTGTCCGACAAACAAAAACGTTTCTACTTACACCGTGGTTGGCTGAGGGTATTGTAATGGAGCGAAAGTGTTGAAAGGGGAGAGACGAGTATCGAGCGGCCCTTTCCATCACATTTTACTGGAGCAGACTGATTATTACCTCCAAACACAAAAGAGTTACACAACACAATAACGTGTCAACTACACGATCCGAAGCGAAACAAAAACTGTTTTTGAGGAAACAGCACACTCCCCGTCTGATGTCTCCAAAGATATCACAAATTTAACTTAACACAATAGAGTGGGTCACACAAGCCTCTGACTTGCATGAAAGAGGAGTTCGACAGTTTGCTAAGTCATGGCATAGTCACAGTCCATACTAGTCCGAGAGCAACAAGACAAGTTCGGTGATCGGACGGAGGTACATAGTAGGTTTACCATCTTTGATAACACGCACTGTGGCCTTCCTCACTTTGTTGTCATCACCTGGAATAGGGTCGACGACTATTCCGATGGGCCATTCATTTCGATGAGCAGATTTCTCCTTTAAAAGGATCACATCACCTTTCTTGATGTTTGGTCTGTCGTCGTGCCACTTACGTCTGGTCTGAAGAGTATGAAGATATTCGTGTCGCCATCTGTTCCAGAAAGTGTCTGCTAGAGCTTGCACGCGTCTCCATTGAGCTTTGTAAAGGTCCTTAATGTTCCATTCAGATGATGGCTCTGTGACATGATCAGTCTTCAAGGTGAGTAATGTGGACGGAGACAAGATTTGAGGACAATCCGGGTCACTGGAGACGGGTACTATGGGGCGTGCGTTGATGATAGCAGACGTTTCTGCCATAAAGGTTGTGAGTACTTCATGGGTGAGGTTGTTTGGTACAACACCTGTCATCATAGAATCAAGGATACGACGGGTTACTCCGATCATGCGCTCCCACACTCCTCCCATATGGGAAGAGTGGGGAGGGTTGAAAGTCCAGGTCACTCCTTTGTTATAGAGGAACTCTTTGACGGGACCATCCTCGACATGGATGGCATCTATCTCTAGGTCGTCTGTAGCACCTACGAAGTTAGTGCCGCGGTCAGATCTAAGTTCGGTGACTTTCCCTCTGATGGCGATAAGGCGTCGTAGCGCATTGATGAAACTGGACGACCCCATATCTTCAATGACTTCGATGTGCACTGCCCTGGTTGTAAGACAAGTGAACATGATGGCCCAACGCTTGTTGTTGGCTTGTCCGCCCCTTGTGCGACGACCGACGACAGTCCAGGGCCCGAACGTGTCGACACCCACAAAGGAGAAGGCTGGTCCGGGTGTGAGGCGGTCAGGTGGGAGGTCTGCCATCTAATGTACTTCCTGCTTCCCCCGAAGTTTACGACACTTTACGCATTTGTGAAGCAGAGATGAGATCAAGCGCTTACCGCCAATGATCCAGAGCCCAGCAGACCTCAACGCACCCTCGGTTAGGCGGCGTCCCTGGTGTTTGATACTCTCATGATAGTGACGGACTAGAAGGATGGAGATGTGATGACGTGCAGGGAGAATTATGGGATGTTTCTCGTTGTTAGCCAAGTCGGAATGAGTCAGTCTGCCACCAACTCTTAGTAGACCGTTGGCGTCCACAATGGGGTTCAAGGTAAGAAGAGGGCTAGTCTTCGGTAGAGGTTTGTTAGATCGGAGACAATCAAGTTCCTCTTCGAAGACTTCACGTTGAACCGATTTGATAATGAAGCGTTCTGCCTCCGTGTAGAGCTGGGTTGTTCTCGACTTAGGGCACATGTGCCATCCATTGCACAAATCGTCATGCTGGCGGCTACTGGCATTGTGTTTCAGGTTTGCGATCGTCCTCACTAAGGTCGCCCAACTCGAAAATCGTTCGAAGCGATGGCAGCCGATGGACCTGTTGTTTGCCACGTTGGTTTTTAGTGTAACAGCCTGTGGTCTTACTTCACTGTCCTTTTCTGGATTCACCAGAGGGTATGAAGTGCCGTTGTCATGGGTGTGGTCGAGTAGGCGTTGTGGACCCAAAACCCATGCGCTTTCGCCGACCTGTTCAGCAGGTAGGCTCCTGGTGGCATGGTCTGCTGGGTTTTCGTCGGTAGGCACATAGTTCCACTGTTCTGGTTTGGTGAATCTACGAATTCGTTCAACTCTGTTGCAAACATAGACATAAAACCGTCTGGATTGATTGTTAATATAGCCCAAGACTATCTTACTGTCCGTGTAAAATTGCAGTGCGTCAGGTACAAAGTCCAGTTGATCACATATCATCTCCGCTATCTCAACAGCAAGAACAGCGGCGCAGAGTTCCAGACGAGGGATTGTATGACTGTGGAGAGGAGGGACCTTTGCTTTGCCCAAAATGAAACCGAGGCTCTGGTTTCCTTCAGTGGAGATAGTTTTTAAGTAGGCTACGGCCGCGATTGCCTTTTCGGAAGCATCGGAGTACACATGGATCTCTTTCTTCAAGGCATCGCCGATCGACACAGGTGAATATGTCCGAGGAATGTTGATCTCTTGCAGTGATGTCAGAGATTCTCTCCAGCTATCCCACTCAGGACGATTCTCAGCTGGCAGCGGATTGTCCCAATCAGTGGTCGTCGTCATTGATTCACGCAGAATAATTTTGCCTTTGATTGTCACGGGGGCGACAAATCCCAGGGGGTCATATAGGCTGTTCACAGTGGATAGAACGCCACGTTTGGTGTGGGTTTTTTTCCTTTTCAGAGACCTGAAAAGTGAAAGTGTCACTTTGAAGGTTCCAGGCAAGTCCCAGACTTCGTTGCAAAGGTGGGGTGTCCATGTGAAGATCCAAATCCTTGAGGTTGCTGGCCCGGTCCTCGACTGGAAATTCATCCATGACTTGAGTGCTATTCGATGCTATTTTATGACGCCTGAGATTGCCCCCCGACTGGAGAGCTTGCTGGGTGCGCTTGACAAGATCAATGGCCTCTTCTGGTGTGCGAAGAGACGCGAGGCCATCATCCACGTAGAAGTTTCTGTTGACGTACTCTACCACGTCATTGCCAAATTCGCCTTCCCCGACCTGGACGGCCTTTCTTAGTCCATATGTTGCTATAGCTGGCGATGGGCTATTCCCGAACACATGAACGCACATCCTGTATTCAATGAGATCTTGTTCAGGATCGTTGTCACGGTACCAGAGGAATCTCAGGAAATTCCTATGGTCTTCTCTCACCATGAAGTTGTAGAACATTTGCTGAATGTCGGCCGTGATAGCAACTGCCTCTTTGCGGAACCGAAGCAGAATTCCAAGTAGGTTATTGGTTAAGTCAGGTCCAGTTAGCAACACGTTATTCAGGGAAACACCTTGGTATTGTGCTGAAGAGTCGAAAACTCCACGGATTTGGTCGGGCTTTTGAGGATGGTATACGCCAAATATGGGAAGATACCAACATTCTTCTCCGTCTTTTAGGGGAGGGGCGACTTCTGAATGTCCGCTATCAATGACACGCTGCATGAAAGTCTTGAAGTGCTGCTTTTTGACAGGGTCTCTTTGTAGACTGCGGTGTAGGGTTTGCGCACGTTTCACGGCTTGAGGTTTGTTGTTCGGTAGACGAACCCTTGGTGACCTGAATGGCAAAGGTGCCACCCAGTTTCCACTTGAATCTCTGTGGACCTCCTGGTCCATGATGCGTATGAATTGCTTATCCTCGATTGACATTCCCACTTTGTCATCATTGGGAGTCTTCTCGAAGACTGTGTCACCCAATCCATTGCTGACATTTTCTGGGGTATCAGAAGGTAAGTCACAATTCCTCACATTCAACCTGTTGGGGCATGGCTGAAACAAAGAAGGACGTCTGTTGTTCAAAAGGTAAGTCTTATTCACATTGACAGTGTCAGATCTATGTATCCTTCCCAAGCAAGCTTCCCCTACGATTACCCATCCTAGGCGTAATTTCTGTGCGTATGGCGTATTAGGAGCACCGACTCGTTGGCTCTGAACGTGATGTGCCTCCAACAGATCTCTGCCAATTAGAAGTAGTATCTCGGCTTTATCGTCCAGCTGTGGAATGTGTCTGGCGATGTCTTTGAGATGCTCAAAGTGCTCCGCAACTTGGGGAGTAGGGATTTCGCTTCTGATGTTTGGAATCTGGTTGCATTCTATGAGTGAAGGAAGTTTCAGACGGTCATTGTGGTCAATCGACTCTATCACGTAACCAGTGGCTCTCCTACCAGTGGTCTTTATACTTCCCGCACAAGATGAAAGGGTGTATGGAATCTCCTTACTGTTGATATTCATCAAATCGAAAAATCCAGACTTTGCTAGTGACAGATTGCTTTGGTCGTCTAACAAAGCATACATTTTGTGAGAAAGTTCGGGGTGTCTGTCGGGGTACACATTCACGAGAACAGTCTTAGCACAGGATTTTCCACTGAACTTTTCCCCACAAATTTGTGTACAGTTACTTGTGACAGAAGATGTTTCCTTTGTTTCGGTAGATTTCTCCCCGCCATGCTTTGGCGAAGATACACAAGAGTCAGATTTTCTCATATCTGTAGACTGGGTATGGAGTGCGGTTGCATGTTTTTGACTGTGGCACTCTCCACACTCGACAGTTTCCTTACATGCGCGGAACATGTGGTCAGTCGAAGCGCAGCATTTAAAACAGATGCCATTTGTCTTCAGAAATTCTTTGCGATCGCGGATCGGCTTGGCTCGAAAGCCTCTGCAGTCGTTGAGAGAATGGTTGATATTGTGTAGGGGGCACCGTTGACTTGGACTTAAACATTCATCTTTGCGTTGTTGTGAAATCTCCGTCTTTCGGGTGAAAACAGCAGTTTTCTGATTTCCCTTGTTGTCTTTTTTAGTGACAGCTGATGAGGGTGGTTCTCCATATGCGAAGCTAGGGTCATTTTTAGTTTTGCTAACATCTCGGATGAAGTCTGCGAAAAAGGTGAATGGAGGAAACGTAACCCTATGAGCCTTCTTGTATTTCAAGGCGGCTGTTGTCCATTTCTCCTGTACGCCACAGGGTAGTTTTCTGACAATAGGGATGATGCCTGTTGATGAATCAAAGTAAGCTAGAAGAGGTCGGTAGCTTTCATCTTCCTTGGCAGACTCGATTTCGGAAAGTATGTCGGCAAGATCGTAGAGCTTTTTATAATCTTTGTACGATAGTTTAGGAAAGTCCGAAAGCTTTTTCTTTAATGCTGCTTCTACCATTTCGGGGCTTCCAAATCTCTCGTCCAATCGCTCCCAGATGCGCGCCCGCCCACTGGCCGGGTTTCTGGCATTTGATGTTCGGATGCTTGTGGCATGCTTCGACGATTCAGGTCCTAACCATTTCACCAATAAATCCATTTCCTCCATGGGTGAAACCTGAAGCTCTTGTACTATGTTGAGGAAACCAGATTTCCATGCACAGTAGGTTTCGGGTTGGTCGTCGTAATTCGTGAGGCGAGACAGAAGTAGTTCCTTCTTCAAGAGGAAACGGGTGATCTCGGATGTGACCATTACTTCAGGGGAGGGCATAAAGGGTGGTGGCGGTGGCACCGTGAACATTGCTGGATGATGTGGAATTTGGTTTAGTTGAGGAGGATTATTTGCACCAAAGCATTGTTCTCCAGACGGAAAAACATTGTTATGGGTTGGACGGGGATCGGTGAAATCTTGATGAGCAAGGATAGTTGGATCTTGAAGGCCCGACACGTATTCTTCAGTCTTTTCCATCGCTGTTTGTTCAGGGATGTAATCTCCTGGGTTTACACTTGGTGATTGTCTACTCTGGTTATCAAAGTTTTCCAGTGCCTCAACTTCAGCCTGAGCAGCAGCTGCTTCTCGCTGTTGTTTCAGTAATTCCAAGTCCGCTTCTAATTCTGCCCTTTCCCGTTGAACTTTGGCAGTCTTTTCGTTCAGTTCAGCATGTTGTTTTTTGATGTCTGATTCCTTGGCTGCAAATTGGACCCTTGTGCGGGCTGCCTCTGCCCTAGCGCGCTTCTGAGCTAAGATCGAAGAACTTCTCGAATTCTGTGATCCGATAGATTTTGAACGTTGGGATGATCTAGAATGATGGGAAATGCTTCCCAGGACACATTGCAGTTGGTTATCCAAGAGGCTTAAAGCCTGGTCGATGATGTCATCATTGGCTTTCCTTACAGCCTCATGCATCAATAATTCCATTTGGGACTCCTTGGTGTTAGTCTGGATCAAATAAACCATAAAGTCAGCTGAGTGTTTCTTGTAGACATCAAAGGATTTGGTAAGTTGTTTTTCCTGTTGTCGTAACTGTAATACATCCACGTTTCCATCTATGACATCCGGTAGTAGATTTTCAACAGATTTCCATGACTTCTGAAGTTTAGCAAGGAAATCATTTCGAGTAGTAGTGAAGAGTTTTCTCCCCTTATCTGTTAAGGTTCTCACACGTTTGGCTTGACCCAAAGCAGTGTTGGGATCTGTCATATTCAAGCTGTCGTCAACCTGAGAGCCTAAGCCTTGTAAAGTTTCTTCTAAGTGGGACATACTGATGTACTTGCAATTGGGATGCAAGGTGAAACCAAGTTACAGTTTAATAGTGGCAGTGTAATATAGGCGGCGACCAAATGTCAGGGTCCAGTGACTATTGACGAGTGTCCTGTGCCTTGTTATTACATGAAGTCTCCAGTGTCCGGGACAAATACCTTCTCAGCTGATGTTGGGTTGTTTTACTGTACTGTCTTATCTCATATGCTGATGAAGATGTTAACAGTTTAGATAACCTCTGCTGAACAAACGCCTGGACGTCTTGTTTGTACATGTAGAATTTAATCTTGGAAGATCAAGATGGTCTACAGTATGGCTAAGAGAGAGCGAGCGAGGTAAAACACTGCAATGACAAGAAAATAAAATATTGTCACACAATTATCGCAACAAAGTTCAGAATATGCTTCGCACATTACTAAAACCGATATCGTTTCACATTATGATGGTAAAATTTACTGTATGTGCACAAGGCATGTATAAGCGGCTTGGAAACTGAATGGAGACGAGAAGAGAAATGTAACTTATGTTTGCATAACAAACCCTGCCACGAATGACGGACTACTTTTCTAAAAATCCATTAACAGAACATTGCAGGAGACTAGAATATGCTCATTTTCCTACGCAATATTACACTGGCAGAGATAATTCAACAAGGTTCACAACAATGAGCAGAATGAGCAGATTGTGAAAATGTAGTGCGATATGAAACTATGTCGAAATAGAACTAAAAATACGTTCACACTACAATACGCGCTTCAATAACTGCATTAATAAACAGTCCAGATAGAACAAATCTGCATAAGCACTGAACCAGGTCTCTGAATGAAGGGAACAACTTTCCCGCGAAAACGCACATGTTACATATCAACGATACGTGAAACTGGTCGTCACTGTCACAAAGTTCACTTGAAGACACAGATAAGCTGAATGTCCTGATCAGCAGGCTCATAATAAATCGTGTCCGACAAACAAAAACGTTTCTACTTACACCGTGGTTGGCTGAGGGTATTGTAATGGAGCGAAAGTGTTGAAAGGGGAGAGACGAGTGTCGAGCGGCCCTTTCCATCACATTTTACTGGAGCAGACTGATTATTACCTCCAAACACAAAAGAGTTACACAACACAATAACGTGTCAACTACACGATCTGAAGCGAAACAAAAACTGTTTTTGAGGAAACAGCACAGGAGGCGTTCCGTGGTATAGCCCTTTGTGGTGGTTTTTTCCAGAAATATTCTGTGGCGTTTATTAAAATCGTCACAGTTTGCACATGATCTAGCAGATGCGAGATCTCAGACGAGATATGTACATGTATACATCTTATTCAGGTCAAACTTGTAATCATCTCTTTGGTCGCGGAGTCGACGTGAGAGAAAGCCAAAGGTATAGGTCCAGATTTGATGTTCCATCTGGTCTTATCAGTGGTTTCCTTCAAATGTGGTAAATATCCTTCATATCGTCGCTAACGTATTAATTATCCAATGCTAGCAGATCTTCTAAAGTAGTTGCTTGATAAAAAAAAATCTCTTACAATTTTAAAATCTATACAGTCGACTAGAATATGTTTCACTGAGAGACCTTCGTGGCATGGAATACACCTTGGGGATGGTTGCTTTTTTAGTAAATGTTCAGAGCGAGTTAATCGGGTATGGCCGATTCTACATCGCTTGATCATGGCTTGATGGAAACGTTTCTGGCTACTCAGATTAACATATAATACAGTTTTTTGAAAGTCATGAAGTTTGTTATTGTTCACAGCATCCAATAAATATTGTAACTGCTTTCTCATATAAGCACAGCTAGATGGTCCGATGTCGCTATATGGGATTCCAACAAGATCAGCCTCATTATCTATGGCTGCCTTAGCCATTTCATCAGCTTCATTATTTCCTTTGATGCCAACATGGCTAGGCAACCAACAAAACACATCAATAATACGTCGTGACGTCATGAATATAGAGCAACCTAGTTCCAATGTAGGCCAATTGTTGAAATACCCATGTTTGGCGTTTAATATCATTGATGACGATGGTAAGGTACAAATTTATTGTATTTCTATAATAAAGTTTAACAGTGCCGTAGATACTGAAATAAGTAGATGGCGCTGCCAAATCTGTGCAGATGGCGCTCCGGAATGGTCGTTAAATTACTGTACAGAGATGGCGCTGCGACAATAACTATAGAAACCTTCATTTACTGAAAAGCGTGTGAATGTTGCAGTGAGTTTACGCAATTCCATTGATCTAAACAGATTTTTCGTGCATGACACATATTTTCATTTGCCAGAAAACAAACACTGAAAGTACACTATTCCACAATTTGCTGACAGGATAAACTTTGTCCAGTAATAATAATAATACTTTATTTAACGAGGAAGGACATTTGGCGAACCAATTTTACATGAGTTCCTCAAACAACAACAGGAAAGCACCAGAAAGTGCAAAGCACAAAATATATCTACACTAATAACATAATTAATAAAGGAGCACATTCAGCTGAAGCTATAGTTCAATCATGAACGTCGCTCGCATGGGCCCATGCGAGCGACGTTCATGATTGAACTACTGAAGCTACAGTACAATAGAATAACTCAACAGACAGACAACTCAACAGTCCCTAAATATTGGCTACAGGACAAGGTATGATTACGGAGCCGTTTTGAGGTAGGAACACATATTCTTCTTAAAGAAATTTAACGTAGCAGGAGGCCTTCACTGCTGGCGGTAAAAGGAGTTTCATAATATAGGACCTGAATATAGTAACGAACGTTTGAATTTTTCTGTGGATGGCCTAGGTATAAACACACAGATTATTGTTTCCTATGGAAAGAAGAGACCGAGAATAAATATTATCAGTGGATTTGAAATTGGTATATAAGTAGGCAGGGACAAGTTTGTTAACCACTTTATACATCAAGACTGCCTTTTGTAGTTTTAGCCGATCATGGATATGTGGCCAACCCAACTGGATGAAGAGATCTGCACTTGGAGTGTCAAAGGAGACATCAAGAATGATACGTCCTGCACGTTTTTGTAGGAGTAAGACACAATTTAGATTTTCTTTCGTAGCATTTCCCCACACAGTTAAGCAGTAATCCATGAGTGCCTGGATATAAGCATTGAAAAACAGTACTCTTGTTTCCCTGGGCAAGTGCCTCTTAATTATATTGAGCAGAGATAATTTTGAAGCTATACGAGAACACACAGAATCAATCTGCTTACCCCATGATAAATTTTCATCAATAAACACTCCCAAAAGTTTATGATTTTCAACCTTAGAAACCTGAAAACCATCAACGTCGAGGTGAAGGTCTGTATTTACAGCATCGAGAGAAAGAAGTCGCTGTTTAGTCCCTAGTCGTGTATTTAGTTTTGGATGTGTTTATGATCATTTTATTTTGTCTACACCAAAGCTGGATTAGGCCCAAGTCTTCATCTAGGACCTTCTCAATTAAGAGTAGGCTTGATGCAGAAGTGTGGATAGTAGTATCGTCAGCAAAGAGTTGCAAGTTTGAGGCCTTAACATGTAATGGAAGATCATTGGTGAAAATAAGGAATGAGTGGACCTAGGATGGATTCTTGTGGAACGCCAAATTGTATGTCACGTAGTCTGGAAGAAGTCTTCCCAAGAGGATCTTTCTGTTGACGCGACCAAGTATAGGAGCCGAACCAAGACATTGCAGAATCATCAAAATGATAGAGTGATAATTTCTGGAGGAGGATATCATGGTCCACCATGTCAAAAGCTTTTTTAAGATCAATATAGACAGAAGCTGTAATATTGCCTTCATCTAGCTGATAGAGCCCTTCATCTGTTATATGGGTTAGTGTAGTTTCACACGAATGTTTAGGCCGAAAACCCGACTGGGACGGATGAAGAAGATTATTGCCATCAAGGAAGTCTTTCAATTGATTGAGATGTGCCGCTCAATGATTTTTGATAGGGTCGATAGAATGGAGATTGGCCTATAATTGTCAGGAGATGTTTTACTGCCAGCTTTAGGGATCGTTTCCATTAATCGTTTTTTCTTCAGTCGCGATTTTTCTTCAATTTTCTCGATTGAAAAACGATCAGTCGCAAATCAGTCGCGAGGATATCGAGAAAAAAGATGGAAAAAAACGATTGAACCTTTTCTGGAAAAAAAACATTCTCTCGCGATATCGTTTTTGAATCGTTTACCCATGCGCGATCCGTTCTTGATCGCGAATCTTCAATCGCGAGAGAATCGTTTTTTTACAAGGCGCGAGAGAATCGTGAGGCGGAGTGATATTTGACACATAGGCCGTGTTGCCGTCGTACGCCGCTCTATCCGCGAACTGGGAACTACATGTAATGTTGATTGCGGATTTGTCGATGGAAAAACCTATATTACTATACTATACTGTATAAATGCGCAAGATAACCGAATAATATATATGATTCACGATCTATAGTCTCCTACAAGCCGAAGTAGGGCGTATGCTGGAAATATCTATACATATACCTGTACCATGCTTCCTGTGACGTTCGCGCTCAGATTTACTCTGGCGAAGCGCAAATGACAAAATTACATGTTTATTCAATAATCGTGTGAGTCGACAATGTATTAATGTTCAGTCATTCCCTTCATACTTTCGATAATTTCCTCATATATTCATGCAACTTGGTATAAACAATACAGGATGATAGTCACAATATCTTGTTTTGTAAATACCGGGTACAGGTCATAAGTGGATTTGAGTTCGTCGTTGATTGCATTATCAGAATGATTACGGCACAGGCTTCATAGAGGTGTGAATGGGCGCATGGCGATAACCCAGAACAGCTTAGCCCTCCAGCCGAGAATTTCTAGGTTAATTAAGGTGAAAAATAGTGTAATTAAATATGTATATTTTGTTATAGTAACACATACATTAGGAAAGGGTATCCATTCATGTTTTGGTACAGTTTTTAAACTATTGAGATGTGAATAAGTTCAAAAAATCACCATCAAGTTAATTTTATTTATTATCAGAATATTCGCGGCAGTGATTTCATATTATATCAAATACATATCACAATGGTGATTGAATCGCATATAGCGGTTGGATTCGCATATGTACAATAATTTTTATTTTAATTTTATATTTTGATAAATGAACTATGAATGATTCCAAAGGGAAGTTCAAGCCAAAAACCAACTGAATAGTATATAATTTCATCTCTTACTGGATTAACCAGTTGTGAAAATTTTTACAAATAGCCCGCGCTATATATTAATAATTAAGTGTTTTCGAAGACTCAAAACCCCGTATGACAATGTTATATTCAATACAGCGCCATCTATCTACACAAGGAAAATGGTGATCGTAGGACAAAAACCACGCGTACAGCGAAAATCTGACGAATCAACTCAAAATTTCAGCCCGCACAGATGCCAAAAACGTTCACGAAAAATACTACACAAGAAATCTGGAATAATACCAGCTTTAAAACACAGAAATACCCAAAATAATAGACGAAATTGCAAGTGCAAATGACCCAATCTGACCATATCCGGGTCTGTGTCCCGTACAAAATATATGTAAATATGAAGTTATAATTATATGCATAACCATTATTCCTATGTATATATATAGATATTTTTTTCAATTTCTTTCAATATCCCCATCGTATCTATATAACCGCCAACTGTACAGAAACACGCTATAGTTTTACACTAGGCAAAGAATGGAAAAGGAAGAAGAAAAAATGATCGAACTTTATATAGTCTGACTGAAGTGTTAGAAACTCGAACGTGTATGCTGGTCAGTCAGGCTGAACCAATGGCGTACTACTTTCGGCTATAATCCTCAATCGTTTTTTTTCAATCGTTTATATTTTCTCGATTAAAAAGCGATTGAATCGCGATATCGCTTTTTATTCGCGAGAATTTTCTCGATTGAAAAACGATTGCCAACAGAAAAAAAACCTCATTCGAACAGCGATCGCGAATGAATCGTTTATTTAGAAGAAAAAAAACATTCCCTCGCGCCTTGGAAAATCGCGACTTCGAGAAAATTTGACGAAATAAACGATTCATTCGCGAACGATAATTGGAAACGGTGCCTTATGAACTGGCATTATTCTCACTTTTTTGAATTCCTGTGGAAATATACCAGTTGCTATTGATTGGTTGATGATGTAAGTCAAAGATGGTGAGATGTAGTTTGCTGATAGCCTAAGAAGGGAAGGACCTACATCATCCATGCCAGTAGACTTTGAGACATTGAGCTGCTTTAGGCTATTTAAGATCTCGTTACATGAGGCAAACTTGATCTGAAACTTGGTATCAGATGATAGTTTAGACTGAGTGTACTCCCTGAGTTCAGTCAAATCGCAATCATGGTTATTGGATTCTTGAAGACCATTAATGGTGTCAATAAAATGGTTATTCAAAGTGTTGGCAATTTATGTTGTGTTTGATATTTCTATATCATCAGTTCCTAGCTTGGTAGAATAATTTACCCCAGAGTTTTTTGCGTTGAGCTTATTAATCAGTTTCCAAAGTTCCTTCGGTTTTGTCTTATTTTCTACCGTAGATTTTATGAGATTGGTTTTTGAGAGGTCAATGAGACTTTTAGTTTTGTTTCTCCAAAGTTGGTAGTTGTCCTTATCTTTGCGTCGATGGAAATAATCTCTTTTCTTCCTAGCATCATTAATCTCAGCACTAAACCATTATGGCTGCTTGTAGTACTTAATTCGTCTAGTTTTCTTTGGAGCATGGCGAGCTATGATAGAATTGAAGATGGCATACCAAGCCTTCAATTACAACACATTCAAGGCTAAGTCAGAATATGATTCAGATTGAATGCATGATTGAGAAAGCGGCTGTGGCAAGATCCTTCAAGAAATCTTCCTCATTAAATTTAGTAAAACATCGATACGAAAGGTAGACATGTCTGCGTTTTGGGACTCGACAGTGATTATTTTTGATCAAACATGTTGGGTAGTGATCACTTATAGCATAATGAGGTACTTTGATCTCAATAACGTTGGAGGGTAGGTTAGTATATACATGATCTATACAGGATTTGGAGGTAGGGGTGACTCTTGTGGGTTCAGTGATTAATTGCTTCAAGTCATGTGTAACTGTGACAGTTTTTCATCGTGGTGGTAAGGAATGGGGCAAAGGTAATCGATGTTAAGGTATTCAGCTATAATATCTTCCATGTTGGAGGAGAGTGCCTTGGCCAATTCAGCTTCAAAGAGATCATACCAATGAACCACAGATGTTGGGGGTCGATATACAGCACAGAGCAAAAAGGGGTTCTCTTTACCACGTTGAACTTCCAGCCATATAGACTCGATGTTACTAATTTCCAAGTCAGACTTCCTGGAGTATGATATAGATGTAGACATGTAAATGAGAATGCCACCACCTTCTTGATCCACCCGATCTTTACGGAGATTATCTATGGTATAATCATCTAAGTTGAGGTCTGAGTCAGAAGTAGAAGTAAGAAAGTTTCAGTGTAGCAGATGATATCAAAAAGATTAGCAGGATGGAAAGTGGTAAATTTCAGTTCATCTAGCGTAGGAAGGAGGTGCTGTATGTTGTGCTGCACTATCTTTAGACCTTTTCGATTTAAGTGAAATAGGTTACTACTGTTGAAAGAGGAACTTGCCCAGTCACAAGAGTTAGAATTACATACAATAATGATGGCAATCACATATATAAAGATAGACATTGTGCCTATTTGGTAAATACTACCATAGGAACCCTGAAAGCCATTAGAATGCGACGTTAAACCCTAATTCTCTCTCTCTCTCTCTCTCTCTGAAAGCCATTATCCAGGGGAGCAAAGTTAACACATTTAGAGAAATCAATAATTTGTGAGACTCATCAGTACAAGTACCACTAGAGCATTGGAAAAATTCTGCAGGTGAACATTCAACAGAATCTATTATACTACTAGAACAATACAAAGAATCACTTGAACATCCAACAGGATCAATGGTACATGTGCTACTAGAAAATTGCAAGAAACCGGTAGTACATTCAACAGGATCTATGGTACATGTATTTCTAGAACAATGTAAGGAATCTGGAGGAGTACATTGGGAGTTATCAATGGTACATGCACGACTAGAACATTGAGGAGAATCAGTAGTGCATTTGACTAGATCAATAATGCTTGTACGACTAGAATATTGTAAGAAATCTGTAGTACATTTGAAAGAATTTATGGTACAGGTACCACTAGAACATTGTAAGGAAATCGTAGGAGTACATTTGACAGAATCTATGGTACATGTACTACTAGATCATTGTATGGAATCCGTAGGAGCACTTATGACAGAATCTGTGGTAGATGTATGATCAGAAGCGCTTTGCAAGGAAGCAACAGGAGGAAGTTCATAGAGATTCGAATCAATAGCACTACAACATGAGATATTAATACAATCATCAGCACCTTCTGAAGAAAAACTAGTCAACGATATCGGTTACATTAGGTTTTGGTACAATAACATTACCATATGGGGAAAGCATGGTAGCATTTGGTTCCAAATATGTACAATTACAAGCGTCTGGTCCGTCAGTCATAATTCAGCCGCCGTCCATTAGAGAATATCCGCGTAGCACTACATAGAGCGGCATCATCAGTATACACCAGGGATGAAACTGGAGAGATATTACATTGCAAAGGTAACACTGAAACAGGTTGATTGGACAATGGATTACAAATGCAGCTGTCTAAGAAAGTGTCGCAGTTTGCACACAGCTGACTTAGTATACCAAACACATTAGATGTGTTTACGGCCAAATCTTCATAGCCAGTGACCTAGTGATATTTGCGATTGGCATAGCAGTCTTTTATTTTGTGACCAAATTTGGAGCATCCGCGGCACTGCAACCTGCGTTCATGCCTGCAGCTGGACACCAAATGACCCTCTTCTCCACAAAAATAACATTTCGGGGATCGTGTTTGAGAGGATCGAGGGCCAGACCAAGACTTTGACTGATTTTGGTAGCCCGAATGGTCAAACTCATCATGGGAATCTGCATGATTTGGCTCATCATAATGACGAGTTGAACGGTTTGGTTCATCATAAGGATGAAATGAACGGTATGGCTTGTCATAAGGACGATGTGGACGGTTTAGCTCGTCATAGCTATGATATGCATGAATGGACTCTTCATAAGGACGTGTACGGTTTGGTTGGTCATATTGGCGATGATTTGGCCCATCACGTGACTTCTCCTTGATAATAGGGATGGCTGCATGGATAGTTTGAAGTAGTTGGGCTGTGCCCCTCATAGAGAGATGAATCTGATCTGTTGCCAGTAGGTTAGAGACTGGCTTTCCATTTAGAGCAACGAACGAGTCATACTGTTCCATGAAGTCGAGACCTTCATCTGCACATAGTTGTTGAAGGGCCTGATTCAGTTCTTTCACATCCGCGTCACGTCTCGGAGGAAGACCAGACACCCTGACGTTCACCCTTGTTTTTTGTTTGATAGCACCGAGTAGCTGACGATAGTCTTCTATGATTTGGGTTGTTGACTTCCCATCATTCAAATCATTTCCCCCACAAAGAAGTACTAAAGAGGAATAGCAGGAGAGATTCATGTTCTGCAGGTGATATTGAATTTCTTTGACTATGGCCCCCTATGTGTGCGGACATGAACATCTTCACTCAGGCCTTTAGTTTTGACATGCTTGAGGATTAAGGATCCTATCATAAGGGTTTTATTTGGCTGTGGTGATGGTCTGGGAGGAGGAGGAGGAGGAGGAGGAGGCTCACTTAACCAGGTTGGACTTACAAGTACACCTGTTTGAGCAGGTGATGAAGGGTGGAGCGTAGGTTGAATACCTGTAGATTCTGATGTGGGACTCTTGTGTCAAGTTCGATATTTTGCCAACATCAGCTTGCATTGCAGACATTTCATTCATGAGAGTACGTTTCTCATTCACAAGCTTGGCATTCATTCAAAATATCTATTTCTTTGTCTTTCAAAGAGAGTTTCTTGTTTTGGATGTTAACTCGTTTTTGCATATCGTCTGCGAATTCCTCCTTGACCTTCGTCAGCGTTTTAGCAACCAGAGCTATCTCCTCATTTTGACATTTGATTGTCTGTTGAGACTCCTTAACAATTGATTGCAGTTTACATGATTCACTGTCAAGTTGGTCAATTTTGGACCGCAGGTGGGCATTTTCAACCTTCTCTACTGCAAACAACTCTTCTGTTTTCAAGAGTTGGTCAGTTTTGGGACCGCAGGCGGGCATTTTCAACCTTCTCTATTGTAAACGACTCTTCTGTTTGTGAGAGAGATCATCAATCACAAGTATCCGCTCTGACGTGTTTGTAGCGAGGTTGCTCATCACGATTCTTCATTGAGTCCTCATGATCAGAAGTGAGTTTTATTATTGAAAGTTCATGACACACGATCAGGCCGTCTTTCTCAGCTACAAATTCTTGAAGTTCATCATTGAGTAACTGTAAAGCTGAAATATGCTGCTTGGCATTGAGAAGATCAAATTGCAGGACTTCCTCAGGATTCTGTATTGAAAGGTCCGGCGAAGAAGGTAAGTCACTCACAGGGGAGCCATTTGAGTATGGGAGAGTCTTGTCCAAGGCCCCCATGATTATGATATAAGATGGCGGACTCTCGCTGATGCATTCGCCGATGCTCAAACACCGCTGGATAACACAAACAGACCTACACGATGTCTGAAAAGCTTTCCCTGACTGTAGCCGAGGGCCTTAAAATACCCTGTGTATTGGATAATTAGCAGACCTAGTTCGGTTTTATAATAAAAACTCGACTTTTCGTACGGAGCGACAAGATTTCTAAACAGCGCCAACCGGAACCGGAAACATAGTTGTCGGCACTTCCTGCACGACATACGAGGTAGTAACCACAGTACGGCATGTACTGTAGAAAGAAGATCGCAAGTTTAGTTAGGTCATTTGGCCTTTTACATATCGATGAAACTACACACTATGAAATTTATTTAACGATGTGCAGATGACAGGTGTCCAAACATAGGAGCTGCATGACCAGAGTGCTGATGAGCTGTCAATGAGAGTCAACCTAATTGAAGCAGAAATTGTCCAGCTATTTTACATTTCTTCAATGTTGTCTCAAAGCGTATATTGAATAAGTTATTAGTTTTGTTTGGTTTTGTATGAACTCGTCATCTGAAACTTGTATGAACTCGTCATCTGAAACTTGTCTTGCTATATTATTTTGGTCACGTACAGTGAAATTATATTTTAATGACCGATTTTTCATATGGATTTATCGACTTTCTTCAAAAAAATGTGCCTTAAATTACAAGATGATTATGTAATGCGAAACATTTTGGATACTTTTACGCAGAAAAGGCGAAACTGTCGAAGAAAAAGAACATTGCTTTTTTAAATTACACCACTGACATTTTGAATTTACCCATCTTGCTCCATTTAGGGTTTTTTGTATACGCTCAAAAATGACCTGCAGATAATGCGTTAAAGGCCAACGGTCAGGTAGGGCTGAGAACTGGATGATGTTGCACGCACATTATAGTGAGCTGTCAATCTTTCTGCAGAAGTACGGGGGTACCCAGACAGTGACGGTTAACTCCCCCTGAAACATCGGTTCAGATATTGGTTCCGTTTGAACTCTCAGTATTTCAAACTGCAATATGGGTGCATAACACACAATACTTCGTAGGTTAGTGCAATATTTCAATGCAAAAATTGCAGTCGAAAAGAAGGTGTTGACGCCAAATAAATGGGTAAACGGAGCAGAAAGAGCACGCCTGCTGCAGGCACTGATAATATTCATTATCAGCTTTAGAACATCATTCTTTAGATGACGACTTTACAACGAATATTATGGATTAAGAATACTGATAGTGATACGGATTTGATATTTTTGGAACATCATGATGTCTTGCCGGCATCATTGAAAACTGTTGACCGCTTCTCTCTTGCAGGAAACAAGCCTATGTTTATGTATACTATGATTGTCTTTTTGAATTTGGTGCTAATACTGTTATATGGAATATCTATGTGAAATTTAGCAACACAATATATCAACAGCATATAGGTATTCCAATGGGTACTAATTGCGCACCCCTGTTGGCTGACCTGTATCTGTTCTCTTATGAATATGACTATATGCAGGCGCTTTCAAAAGCCGATCCATTCAAAGCCCGTTCCTTCTCATTCACCAAACGCTATATAGACGATCTTCTCGCTGTGGATAATCGCTATATAAATGACGCAGTGAAGGATATATATCCACCTTCACTGGATTTGAAGGACCTTCTGGTCTTTGATATATGTTGGCATTTGTGGGAAGTTGATGCTGGGTCGACATCGGGCCTTACAGACCGGTCTTTTGTGTTAAATGCCGTCATTTACATCTGACGACGATACAGCTCACCAATATCCAATGTACGAGTTGTCACAGCGAAACAGCTCACCAATTACCAGTATACGAGTTGTCAGAGCATTTCCATCATAGCTCTCTAGATTTGTATCTAATGCCGCTTATGCCGGTGCTAGGGGCCGTGTGGTCATATAATCCAAGTTGCCACATGAACAGGTACAATAAAAGCGTACCTGAGATACAACACATATCACGAATCGTTAGATTCCTGGTATGTGCTTTAGAATAGGTTAACCAGAAGACTATTCTGTGAAGTCATGTGACGAAGTCAGTGTGTCGGCACCTCTTCCCACTTCCCTTATATGTGTTGTAACAGATAGACCTACAGGCACATCATATTTGGATCTATATCGCTACAAAAATGAAGCGGGCATTCTCTCTCGTCGACTTGATGACAAAAGAGATGATTACAATTTCGACATCGTAAACTATCCCTTTCTGGACAGTAATATTCCAGTGGGACCTGCATATGGCGTATACATATCTCGCCTAGTAGTATTTGCTAGATCCTGTGTTGATTGTGACGATTTCAATCAACGTCACAAAACATTGTTGCAGAAATTTATAAAACAGGGCTATTCCTCCAAGCGCCTCCACTCAAAGTTTCTCAAATTTGGCGATACATATCGCATGCTTATAGCAAAATACGAACGTAGCGTGCAAGATCTATGGCGTTACGTTTCGTAACTTGTGTCTAATTCCGCTTAACCCGGGGCTAGGGGCCGTATGAACCCATGTACTTCAAGATCCTCATGGTGCTCATATGAACAGGCACAATAAAAGCGTGATTGAGATACACCATTCTATAGATAACGACTTTAGAACGATTATTATGGATTAAGAATACTGATAAGCGTTACGCATTTTATATTTTTGGAACATCATGATGTCTTGTCGGCATCATTGAAAACTGGTGACCGCTTCTCTCTTGCAGGAAACAAGCCTATGTTTATGTATATTATGATTGTCTTTTTTGAATTTGGTGCTAATACTGTTATATGGGTATGGAATAGGTCTTTGGATTATGGACGCGGATATTCTTTAATGGACGACGGCTGAATTATGAATGACGGACTAGACGCTTGTATTTGGATTATGGACGCGGATATTCTCTAATGGACGACGGCTGGATTATGAATGACGGACTAGACGCTTGTAATTTGAAACATCTAGAAATTCTGTTACGCATATTCAGCAGACTTTGGATAAGAGATTTCCACCGCCATGGCATAATGTCATTGTTAGACCAGTACCAAAACCTGGCCGTAATCATACAGACCCTGCTAATTATCGTCCGATTTCACTGACTAGCGCTGTTTGTAAAACAATGGAACGCATGATAAATGATCGCCTTGTTTGGTAACTAGAAAAAGCTTATGCTACTGCATGGAATACGGGATTCTAAAAGACCTTCATACTATGGGATTGAAAGGCCGTTTACCCATTTTCACATCCAAATTTCAAGTTCGGTTGGGTACAATCATCTCTGATCAGTTTGACCAAGATCAGAGTGTCCCACAGGACAGTATTTTGTCTACTACTGTGTAGTATCAAGATCAACAGCTTGGCAGCAGATTCGAATAAATCAATTGATGGTTCACTCTTTGTAGTCGATTTCAACATTTCGTGCATTGGAAAACTATACACAATATTGAAAGAACATCACAACTCACCCTACATAGAATTCAGAAATGGAGTCTAAAAAATGGCTTCAAATTCTCCAGAGCTAAGACAAATTGTATACAATTTTGCAGAAAGTATTTCCAGTGCAAAGGTCCAGTACTTACATTAGACGAAACTGAGATCAAAGTAGTAAAAGAGGTAAAATTCTTAGGAATATTGTTTGACCACCGATTAACGTTCTTATAGCATTTTCATTGCTTGAAAGCTAAGTGCACGAAAGCTCTTGATTTGTTGAAGGTAGTTGCCAACAATAAGTGGGGAGGAGATCAGCAAACACTTCTCCAATTATATCGATCACTTGTTCGTTCCAAGTTGATTATGGCTCTATTGTTTACAACTGTGCAAGCAAGTCAAACTTGGCAAAGATAGATTCTATTCTCCATCAAGGACTAAGACTGTGCCTTGGAGCGTTCAGAACATCCCCTAAAGAAAGCTTATATGTCGAAGCAGATGAATTTCCTTTAGAACTTCGAAGAATTAAATTATCACTGCAATATATCACACAATTGCGATCAAATCACTCGCATCCTGCATATAACTGTGTTTTCAAACCTCAGGTCGTGGATCTCTATTTAAAGAACCCCTCCAGTATTGCACCTCTTGGAATTTGTATGAAACCTCACATTGTAGCAGCTAGTATTAAGCTTAGTAAGTCATATTTTACCTAACAAGCTCTTACCAATTCCACCATGGCAGTTAGTTAAAGCAGAAGTAGATAGTACACTAACGAAATATAGAAAGGCAAACACAAGCCAGCTCTTGTATACTCAAGAAGTTGGTTTGCAGAGAGAAGAATACAGATCTCATCATGCTATTTATACAGATGGTTCTAAAGATGGTGAGAGAGTAGCATGTGCTACTACCTTTAGTTCCAAAACTAAAACCTGTCGACTACCAGGTAAAAGTTCGATATTCACTGCAGAATCAAAAGCTATATTGTTAGCTTTGGAAGGTATTGGGTCCACTAAAAGGAAAAAAAAAATATGTCGTATTTTCAGATTCACGGTCATGCCTTCAGGCGATTAAAAATCGAACTTCGACTGATCCCACTATCTTGAATATTCTACAATTTATAACTGTATATTTGATCAACATATTGATATTGTGTTTTGTGGGTACCCGTTAAGAATCGTTAGATTCTTGGTATGTGCTTCAGAATAGGTTAACCAGAAGACTATACTGTGAAGTCATGTGGCTCTTGTCTGTATTTCGGCACCTCTTCCCACTTCCCTTATATGCGTTTTAATGTTGTTGGTTGCCTAGTAACGTTGGCATCAAAGGTAATTACAAGCGTCTAGTCCATCATTCATAATCCAGCCGTCGTCCATTAGAGAATATCCGCGTCCATAATCCAAAGACCTATTCCATATTCCATATAACAGTATTAGCACCAAATTCAAAAAAAGACAATCATAGTATACATAAACATAGGCTTGTTTCCTGCAAGAGAGAAGCGGTCAACAGTTTTCAATGATGCCGGCAAGACATCATGATGTTCCGAAATATCAAATCCGTATCGCTGATCAGTATTCTTAATCCATAATATTCGTTGTAAAGTTGTCATCTAAAGAATGATGTATCTCAGTCACGCTTTGATTGTGACTGTTCATATGAGTACCATGAGGATCTTGAAGTACATGGGTTCATACGGCCCCTAGCCCCGGGTTAAGCGGAATTAGACACAAGTTACGAACGTAGCGCCATAGATCTTGCACGCTACGTTCGTATTTTGCTATCAGCATGCGATATGTATCGCCAAATTTGAGAAACTTTGAGTGGAGGCGGTTGGAGGAATAGCCCTGTTTTATAAGTTTCTGCAACAATGTTTTGGGACGTTGATTGAAATCGTCACAATTAACACAGGTTCTAGCAAATGCTACTAGGCGAGATATGTATACGCCATATGCAGGTCCCACTGGAATATTACTGTCCAGAAAGGGATAGTTTACGATGTCGAATTGTAATCATCTCTTTTGTCGTAAAGTCGACGAGAATGCCCGCTTCATTTTTATAGAGATATAGATCTAAATATGATGTACCTGTAGGGCTATCTGTAGTTTCCTTCAAATTCAGTGAAGGTGGATATATATCCTTCACTGCGTCATTTATATAGCGATTATCCACAGCGAGAAGATCGTCTATATAACGTTTGGTGAATGAGAAGGATCGGGGTTTGAATGGATCGGTTTTTGAAAGCGCCTGCATATAGTCATATTCATAAGAAAACAGATACAGGTCAGCCAACAGGGGTGCACAATTAGTACCCATTGGAATACCTATATGCTGCTGATATATTGTGTTGCCAAATTTCACATAGACATTTTTAATGAGAAATTCAAGCAACTCTATAAACAAAGAAACATCCCATGAATGATATCTCTTGTATGGAGTAGAGCTAAAGAAATCTTTATGGCTTCCGACATTAATATATCTACGGGGGATCCAATATGGCGGAACTGACAGGACGTTGAATTTTTGCGTCTGACCCAAGTTTGGCATATATCATGATTGCGACTGTCTAATCGGAGGTATTGATCACGAACTGAATACTGGACGTACTAGATATTTGTGCAAGGTAAAATAACCACCTTTCGTCCGAAAATCTCCTTGGAAAAGTGTGCATTTCTACCGTCTTTGTTGTGGACCGGTCTTACAACGATTGAGTGCACGGACCAAAATGGCGACCTCCGCCGAGATAGCTGAACTCAAAACTCTGATGTTACAAATGGACACGAAAATTACAACAAGGCTGGATGGCATACAATCTGAACTGCGGAATCTTAGAAAGGAACAGAAGGTGTTATCGGATAGGCAGGACGACTTTGAAGTGACTATGGAAGTCTTTGAAGAAAAGCTCAACTATTCGAGTGAGAAAGATCTACCAAAGATTGTAACGAAACACGAAGAAGAGATCAGACAGCTGAAGTCAAAGGTTCTACAATTGGAATCACACGACAGAAAATATAATCTGGTTATACATGGAATAGAGCAAAACAATGACAAAGAAGATACTGGAAAAATAGTGCGTGACCTATTTACGGAAAAATTGGGGATTTCGAAGAAGGAGACGGACGCCATGTTTCTCGTGAATAGTCATAGATTACCCACCGTCAAAAAACCTCAGCCTTTGGTAGTACGTTTCTGTTTCTGGGAGGACAAGGAGAAAGTGCTTCGATCGAGTCCTGCGCTCAAAGGTACACCTATCAGAATTTACCAGGATCTGCCGGACTTACTTCGGGTGAAGGTAGGCAAACTCTCACAACATGCCAGGGAACTCAGACTTGATGGCACGATAACCAGAGTGAAGACCACGCGTACAGATGCATTTATTCAGACGAAACACGGAGACATTTGGAAGAGGTATGATTACAATGTAGAGTGAAGTGTCCATAAAAGTACGTGAGAAACAATAACCGATCAATGCATTAACTGTTGATTGTGAACAATGTCGCGGATTTAAAATTTGTTATTCATTCTCAACACACCTGTTAAAAATTGAAATGTGTCTGGGGGTGCAAGATCGTCATATCACCATGTCTGAAAGTACTGTTTTTAGTGTACCGTAAATATTCTCCTTTCAAAACAACACAGACTATACTACGGAAATTGACATACAACTACGGATATCGACATCAACATCGGTCTGTGATCAAGTTGCACTGGGTTGAGTCCACGAATTTCCCTTTCTTCTTTATTACTGTAGAATATTTGAGGAATGCTTTATAGTTTGGGCAGGTCCTATCAATTTCAGTATTCCATTGTGGCCACAGGCACATATAAGTATACTGTATAATCAGATACCAATAATACGAGGCGAGTTTGTCGATTTCTTTGGGCTGGCAAGGAGATGAAATTTCATGTCGTGCTATATATCTGCACTGGAT
Organism: Hanleya hanleyi; assembly: GCA_036873755.1. Taxonomy (NCBI): domain Eukaryota; kingdom Metazoa; phylum Mollusca; class Polyplacophora; order Lepidopleurida; family Hanleyidae; genus Hanleya; species Hanleya hanleyi. The sequence goes on along the minus strand of JAVTVY010055994.1, from coordinate 776 downwards.
CTAGTCGAAATTGATTATACTTTTCTGTCCAGCCCAAATCTTATAAGTAAACCCCCAGTTTAGACTACACCAACCACAGGGTTTTTTTTAGTTACTCAGTCATGATGAAATAGGTGGATATGCCAAACGGTCAGACGCATGACAGTCTGTCATACGACAGTGAACCACGTGTCATTAACATACTCCCCTTTTACATTATCGTGTACTACATTGGAAGAACAGTTGGTTTGTTCTTTATGCACTGGTGTATTACATATCGATATTTTGACTGCTACTTATCACTTCCAGTAAATATGGCTGAATTGTCTACTATTGTATATGAATTTCACCTTTGTCTTGCTTTAAATGGCCAATTATTTTTGTACATTCAGATAATATTTCCATTATCGTTACAGCTGATCCGTGAACCTGTGACACTTACTGCAAGAGTGGTCTCCCATGGAATGATTGTGTTTTACATGAATTATGTCATCAAGTGAGATAAATGTTGCCTCCGTCAACTGTCAAGGGCTGAACGAGAAACAAAAACGTAAAGATGTCTTTCAGCATATACAAAGTTATAAGTGCTCAATATATTGTCTCCAGGATGTTCACTTTACTACAAAAATGGAGAAGCAAATTAAATCTGAATGGGGTTATGACGCATACTTCAGCTCTTATAAAAGTAACGCAAGAGGGGTAGCCATACTCTTTTCAAATAATTTTGAATTTCAAATTTTAAGAATAAAAAGGGATAAGAAGAATGGTAATTTCTTAGTTTTTGAGGTTAAAACACC
>JAVTVY010055993.1:0-30896 GCA_036873755.1 Hanleya hanleyi | reverse complement strand
CTCCCCAATTCTCTACAATGGTATAGATCTGAAGATAATCCCTCCCCAATTCTCTACAATGGTATAGATCTGAAGATAATCCCTCCCCAATTCTCTACAATGGTATAGATCTGAAGATAATCCCTCCCCAATTCTCTACAATGGTATAGATCTGAAGATAATCCCTCCCCAATTCTCTACAATGGTATAGATCTGAAGCTAATCCCTCCCCAATTCTCTACAATGGTATAGATCTGAAGCTAATCCCTCCCCAATTCTCTACAATGGTATAGATCTGAAGATAATCCCTCCCCAATTCTCTACAATGGTATAGATCTGAAGATAATCCCTCCCCAATTCTCTACAATGGTATAGATCTGAAGCTAATCCCTCCCCAATTCTCTACAATGGTATAGATCTGAAGATAATCCCTCCCCAATTCTCTACAATGGTATAGATCTGAAGATAATCCCTCCCCAATTCTCTACAATGGTATAGATCTGAAGATAATCCCTCCCCAATTCTCTACAATGGTATAGATCTGAAGATAATCCCTCCCCAATTCTCTACAATGGTATAGATCTGAAGATAATCCCTCCCCAATTCTCTACAATGGTATAGATCTGAAGCTAATCCCTCCCCAATTCTCTACAATGGTATAGATCTGAAGCTAATCCCTCCCCAATTCTCTACAATGGTATAGATCTGTTCACATGGAAATTTCCATTAGCATTATGTTACATGTATTCATATCTTAGCTCTCTATTGCAGTAATCCCTTTAATAATTCAATCCCTCTATCAAAATTCAATCAACCCCAAATTCATTGGGGACAAAATTGAATCAGCCATTCTAATACGATCACTCTAAAATCATAAAAATAATCTGCATGATTTTGACCATTTTTTCAAGTTCCTGTTCTAATAAATTTGGTCACCTCCTGATTTCATGGTAGAAAATTTCACTTTCTGTGATTGAATTATTAGAGGGATTATAGAGGGATTGGAGTCTTCTGCAGAAAGATTTTCAGAGAGGAAGAAATATCCAAAAAGTTGAGATAATTCGTGTCCTGTGTTATATAAATATATGTTCAAGAAACAACACATTCACTCATGAAAAATATATTTCATTGCTGGAGAAGGCATTGTACAATTCATTGCTCTATTACAGTGAACCCTCATTATAATGACTTTCGTTACAACAGAAACGTCATTATAACGATCAAGTTTAGGTTGACTGCATTTATATTATTTTCAGATACAAGAGAGAATATATGTAGCAGGACAGATTGCGTTGTGTCCAGCATCCATGTCAATAGTCCAGGGGGGAATCTGTGCCCAGTGCCGACTAGCCCTGCGTCATGTTAGCCGAGTCTTGTCGGCCATGTCCAGTGACTGTACCCTGGAGAACGTAGTTTTAGCAGTGTGCTATGTTACACATAGGAAGCATATAGAAGCTGCAGAGAGAGAATGGAAATATGCCCTCTCATGTTTGGTTAGTATTGTTTTCTTCTATTGTATTCAGACATATATTTAGTTAATCTTGATGTAGATGTTTGAATCACTTCATTTGAGAACTAGAGTACACTAGATTGCATCAGATTTATTTTTGGAACAAGGAAGTCGTATGACATATCAGTTTCCTGATAATGGTTCTTCGGATAATATAGCATACAATGCACTTGATATATACGTACACCTCAACATTGTAATCTTCAACGATTTCAAAATTTTCCACTTTCTACCTTGCTTGATTGTTCAATAAAATGTCTCTATCTCATCAACTGTAATGATGATAAGACTTATTTAGTCAGTGTCCGAATTAATTAAACCAGATGTTTCAGATTTTTGGGGAAGTTTGTCATACACCCGATTAATAGTAATTTATCTGCTGTTTATCTCATCTGATATCTGATCTGATTCTATGCACTTTTTTAAAATGAAAAATATTAATTTATCTTTTGAATTTGATGATGTTGGAGTATACAGTATTCACTGTCAAGTTATTTCCTTGTTCAGAGGAAGGTTCAAGTGCTGACAGCAAGGATTGGTATTCATCCAGCCTCTGAGGTGTGTCACATTGTGGCCATCTGATGGTCAGAGGTGTGGTCATCAGCCAATGTACATTCCACAAATTTGGAATACAAGAAACATATTTACATCCATGTAGTGCATTGTTCAAGATAACCAAATGATTTTTGGCAATCTAGTCTAGGTTCTAAGAATACCAATATTGAAATGATGTCACTTGAGTCACTATATATATATACTCATTTATGTAAATATTTCAGGACCAAGGATCTGAAGAATGTGAGATTCCACCCCCAATGGTGACCTATGTAGTAGTGCCGATGTTACCTAGGAAAGCCTTGGTCGAGTGGCAGGTCTATGCCAGTCTCCATCAAACTGGAGCAGATCGTGACAAATGTGAGTTGCATATATTTTCGTTTCTGTAGCTTGTATTTGAATTTCCCTTCACACCATGACTGCATGGATTATAACTTATACTGTATTTCATTCCTTGCATATGTATGTCCATCAACATGATCAAGGATCCTGAACAGCCTTCCAAATATCGAAAATGTTTTTTTTCATCTAAAAATTCATTATCTACTCTATCTGTTGGTGAAAAAAAAAAGAGACAAAAATATTTCCTCAAACCCAAAAATAAGGCTTTTATAATGAATATTGTTCATCAGAGGACAATCTTAATTGTTCATTTGTTTTGGGTTTTTTTTTGACAGGTGGAGAGTACAGCAATATAAGAGGTCATTGTGACCTTTGTCTCCAGTATTACTGTGAATCTCCAACCATTGCCATGTCTTGTCTGGGGACAGTCAGTGAGTACCCATCATTGATGTCATTTATCCAGTCACTTGTCAAGATCATATCAAGGATTTGAATTAAAACTTGTTTTAATGTATTACTATAGAAACCTGAAATGTATATTTCCACAATAATTTGATGAATCACAAGAAGAAGGCTGTATAAAAACAAAACCTCATCCAACCTACATGAAGGGTTATCAACATAAGTCAATGACCAACCATAAGTTTATGGATCCAAGATTTTCATAGTGACAGTATCAGATTATATGTTCAAATACATCAATGTTTACTTATATTGCTTCATACTGGATATTAATGATAGGAGTTCTAGGGAACTAGCTATTTGAATCAGCTGTTCCTTGGGTTGTTTTATCAGGAATGGTTAACAAGGTTTGCCCACCAGTTGCAGAGGTCATTCAGTGCATCTTCCAGTCGTACATCATCTGTTTACAGAGAGTGGACAGTCAGCTCAAGGATCTTCCTTCAATCAGAATGTTCTATTGTACTACATACTTCTCACACCAATCACTCGACACAGGTTTGTCTCTGTCTTCTTAAACTTCTCAGCCTCTCAATTTGGTGCTTGAATAAATTCACATTCACTATGGTAAAACTAAATTGGTTAGAATGATCTAATATACCAAATCCTCCTGTATTGTGGTCAAACCAGACAACATATCTATCCAATTCCATTCACAGTGTGTATCTCAATCCCTGGATGGAGCAATGAGTGTTTACTACATTTACATGTGCCATGATTTTCTAGTTAGCTTACATTACTCACATGGCCAAGGGCTGGCAATGACTTGTTGTAAGACTTTTGTTCAGGATGTTACCTTTTCAATGAGAGGTCTTACACCAAAGCCTTGTCAAGAGCCCGCAGGGTTCGATTGTAAGCTGTAAATCCGAGGCTAATATATAAAGGCCACTGTTGTTTTGTTATTAACATATGGATTATGGTTATGTATATTTTAGATGGGTGGCTTGATATAATTCGTACTTGATGTTAACTCAAAACCACCATGCTTTCTCTACTCAGAAATACAGAGCTATTTCGAGAGCCACCATCCGGACACCTCCCCTGTTCCAGTCAGCCTTGTCCCTGTGCAGGAGTTCTCTCATCCTGAGTGTGTGCTGACATTTTGCCACTAGACTAGACTACACTGTGATTTACCTTGTGTAACTCTCCAGATGAGAACCTCTTGTAGCAGTATCACTAATATGTTAGAATACATGATTAGGTTTCATCACATATCTCGTATGTTCTTTAGTGTTGTCTCTGGGAGATGAAAGAAACTTTTCAGTAGTTTAATAACGACTGAGAATGCTCATGGAAATGTTGGTATGATACAGGGTCGCAAGCTCATTGTTGTCTTCAACAATATCTTCATGGAGTAAATCACTTCAGTAAACAAACATGGCACATAATATGCGAGATAGAGAATGGATGTCGTTGTTAAGCTCTGTTTCATATAATTTATATATTAGACAGACCTATATGAACCTGCTGAATCCAATGAGAGTCTTGTCACAGCCAACAACAAGCAAATGTTCAACTAGCCATGTGCATCACAACATTACCACATATGAAACAATTGCTCTCACCACATGTCTGATGTCGAAATATGAATTAATAAGAGCCCAAGGGGCTTCAATATACGCCCGTATATCTGGAATTACATTGGTCCAAATTTCAAGGTTGTTTAATAGCCTTGATTCCAATTGGTAGCTAGCAATCCAGAGAACGGTCTACAATTTTGTGCTTCTGAGAATGTAACATATCACATCTTATATTGAATGATAACTAAAATGAGCTTAACTCTTGGTAACCTTGAAGCAAGAGCCGAGAGCTCACATATCCCACACTAAAATCGACAATAGTCAAACAAGAAAATAGTAGATTTCTTGCGCTGTAAAATTTACGTTCACATACCTTATTGCTATCGTGTTCCTACGCGATTGCTCTATTGTAAAACCTTACCACAGAACCAAAAGAAAATAGTCCCTGTAATGCCCAATGCCCATGCACGAGTACCCAGAACCCTCTCTGTCTGACCGCGTCACTTCCTTCTTTCCTCTACAACCGTAGCCGTCAGACGTAGTTTCTAAATGCTCTGTAAAAAAGTTTCAAGATCTACATCTGGAATACCACGCAATTCCAAGCTCATTACCTTGGATTACCTCGGAGATTGCCTGGGATATTACCTTGAGAAGAGAGTGGAATATTACCAAATTCCTGTGATTCTGGATACCTACCTGGACTTCTAAAAAACGTCAGGAAGTATACGTTTGAATCATAATAAAGATGGCGTCCGTCTTCTGTGTTGTTTGTGGACAATCTAAACCCACGACATATCCGCATTCCGCTGTGTAGAGGTGTTTGGTGCGATCAGTACGCTAAATGTGCGGAATGTGAGCTATGGCCCGACAATATATTTGAACAGTATCTTGTCGGTTCTTATGCCGGTGAAATTCTGCCCCCGCCCGGCTTTAGTAGGGCCGAGAGCTTGGTCGCCTCTCCGTCTCGCTCCTCTGTGAACGAGCCGGACGAGTCTGCCTCTGTTGATATGTCCGTAACGCATGATACGGAAGTAATTTCGCCTACTAAATTACCGAATGTTGTAAGTATTTCTCCTCCTCCATGCACTGATTCTGTTTATTTAGGGGCCAAGGTGGGGAACAAAGATGGCGGGCGTCCTGCAGGTAAAGTATTGCACGGGACGCCCTTGACGGCTACCTTTGATCCATCATCTGTGACGTCACTTCCGACCAAAGGTCCCCTATTCAGGATAGTGAACCCGGTGAGTGTGACTTCAACCCCAGTCAAGGACCCGTCACTTCCGGAGAATCTTTCAACATTTCGGTCCAGCCCATCTGCGTCTACAACAATTACGGAGATGCCAGCTGTATCATCGACTGTAATATCACCACTTCCTGTGCAGTCTACGGTGATTATTACACCTGTTTCCGGTTTTGCTGAGTCTCGGCATTCTCTTTTGAATGTGCCGAAACTATCCAGGGCGCCTCTACAACAGCCGTTGTCAGCACCCCCGCAGCTTACTCAACCGGGACATATTCCACGCATGCCTGTGTCCAGCTACGACTTCTGGCCTACGGTAGCTCCGATTATATCGGATGCTTACATGCAACCTCTTACATCATACCTTCCGGTATCATCTTACCTTCCGGTATCATCGTCTCACATCGGACTTTTTCTGCGCATGCTCCGACGTCGGCTACTACATCCTACTATAGGACTGCCTCTACGTATGATGTTCCTGTTTCTTCATCGGTTTCTTCATCGGTTTATGGTGTTCCGGGTCTTTCATCGATGTATGATACTAGAGTTACGTCATCAATGTACAGACTTCCGGTTACGTCATTGGTGTATAGCAGTCCGGCTGATCCCTATACTGCGCCTCCGTATTTTCCACTTCCTGGACGTAGTGCAGTATATAAGCCTGCATCATATCCTTCGGTGGCTTCTGTAGCCCGACCATTTGATGTACCCCGTCGAGTGTATCCTCCTGCACGTATTCCTACACGACCGACTTCCAGTACATCGGGTGCTTACTTCTGTTCTCCATCTCCTAGGCCTGTCAGATATGCTATGCCATATCATGCGCCTATACCGAGACGGCAAGTGAGGGTTGCTCACCCACGTCTGCCTAGATACCCAGCTAGGCCTGCGATGTCCCAGTATGTGGCTGCTTCCGGTTCCGCCTTACTTCCTCCTTCTGATAGGCAGTGCCCCCCAGAAGCATATATTTCTGCCAGCCTGTTCGACAGGTTTAATAGATTGTCTCCTGATTTTGCAGCCCTACAACGTGACATGTTGATGCCTCCACCACCACCACCGACACCACTTCCGGTTCCTGAGTGGGCTGGCTATCAACCTCGCCCCGTGTCATCAAGACGACTTCCGCTTCCCATCCTCAGCTACCACTTGATCTCTCGCAGGGTAGTAGACCTACACCTCCTTCAGTCGTGCCCAGGTTTACCTCTGTGGATACAGTGACGGTGAATAACGCTGAGCCGGAAGCGGAAGAACGAGCTTCCTTGTTTGATGCTGATCCGGATCTCGCGGTGTCCAGTTATTCAGATATACTGGCACGCCTTTACGAGCTATTTCCGGATATGACTCCTCCGCCAGTTGTGGAATCAAGAAGGGTCACTGCGATGTCGGACCTTAGACAAGAGCCTTCTCATCGTACATCACTTGCGCCTTCCAGAGCCGTTTTTGAATGTGCTGAGCGCATGCGGGATGCCTTCTCTCTTCCTAAGACCCAAGCTGAGAGGCAACGACAACAAGAGTCTAGATCTCTTTTTAAGAAATCTAATGGTGTCTTCCCGCTGGAGCGACCCGTTTTCCGGTCTTATTCAGTACACGGTTCACCCTGGCATGATCGAGCTGCGATCCAGGAACCGGAACTCGATCAATTTATTGGAGCCACTCCGCCTAAGAAAGACATTCCTCTTTCTGTTCGTCAGATTTGTCTCCTGGAGGACACTTCAAGACAGGAGGTTGCGATTACTTCCCATCTAGACTGGTTCTTATATGCCATTCGTACGATTCTTAATCGCATACCTCAGACGTCAACTTCCGGTTTTGTTTCCGTTCCTGTTGATGACGTCAACCTGATGAAGGACTTCGTGACGGCAGCTGCGCGTGCGGACGCGGACTTGATGGCATCTTCGGTCTTCATGTCCGCTATGTTCGTACACTTAAGGCGTCTCTCACTGTTCGCGGCCCTGCCTATGTATACCCCGTCCAGTGTGAGATCGGCCTTAAGGGAGCAGTCCCCCGCCTCGGGACTTCTGTTTGCGGGTATTCTCCCAGTGCTGCAGAATGAAATGTCCGCTGCCAGGACCACGCACTCCTATTTTGCACCACAACAGAGGAAGCGATCGGCCCCAGAGACCTCGACGTCGTCTTCCTCGGCCCCGAAGAAAGCTTCTTCAAGCTCTTCTACCGGTGCTGGTTCCAAGAAGGATGCACCCTCCTCTTCGAAATCAGGCGGAGGCTCGAAGGGAGGTGGGAGCGGCCACTCTAAACGTGGTAGCGGGAAAGGGAAGTCCGCTAAAGCTCCCAGGAAATGAGGGCACGGGCCATGCAGATGTTCATTCTGCATGGCGAGACCGCACATTGCCGCTGTTCCCAATTCCACTTGCAAGTTTTTGGCAGAATTGGGAAGCAATCCAGGCGGATTCGTGGGTGTTGAACACCCTACGTCATGGGAATCGGCTGGAGTTCGCCACAACTCCCCCGTTGACTTCGTCACCCAAGTCGTCTCGAATTCCTGTGCGTCGGGAGCACCTGATGGAGATTCAGAGGTCCGTGAACAAGTTGGTAGAGAAGGGTGCAGCTATAGAACTTCCACCAAACGATATGTCCCCGGGCTTTTATTCTCCGGTGTTCCTGGTCCCCAAGAAGACCACCACCGAAATGCATATGGTAATAAACCTACGACGGTTAAACAAGGACTTCTTGGCCCCGCCTCCTCATTTCCGGATGGAATCGTTCCGGTCTATTCGTTCGGCTCTGTCACAAGGGGACTGGATGACGTCTCTCGACCTCCAAGATGCATATCTGCATGTTCCGATCTACAGGGCTCATCACAAGTATCTGCGCTTCCTGGTTGGCAGCCGGAAGTTCCAGTTACTTGTGCTCCCTTTCGGACTATCCACGTCCCCCTGGGTCTTCACCAGAGTTTTCAACCCGGTGGCGTCATTCCTGCACACCAGAGGTCTCAAGTATCACTTCTACCTCGACGATTCTCTACTACGGAATCAGTGCAGGGAAGAACTCCGCAAGGACACCAAATTCGTTTGGGAGATCCTTGTTGCTCTGGGCTATCTTCCTCACGAGGGCAAATCGGAGTTGACACCATCCCAGTTTCGAGTCTTTCTCGGAGTTTCCTACGACACCCTTTCAGCGTTAGCGAAACCTCCAGAAGACCGCTGGAAGAAAATTCTGACGTCGGTGCCGACGTTCCTGTCAGCATCGCACAGACATGCTCTTCAATTCGCTGCAGTGATCGGCCTGTTAACATCAACTCAGGATGTGATGCCTCGAGGCCGCTTGCAGCTTCGGCCGTTGATGATGCACCTCAACAACTATTGGCCGAAACGGCACCTCAATCCTACTGTCCCTGTGACAGAGGATGTCAAACGTCTCCTGCGCTGGTGGCTGCAGCCAGAGAACGTGATGATAGGTGTCACCTTCCTACCCTTTCAGCCGTCCCGTCAAGTGTTCATGGACACATCGATGGAAGGATGGGGAGCACATTTGGGTTCAAGGTCAATATCCGGCTTGTGGAACGACAGCCAGAGGAAGATGCACATCAATGTATTGGAATTCCAGGCCGTAACCCTGGCCATACAGAGATTTCTTCCAGACCTCAAGAACCAACGCTTGTTAGTAGCAACGGACAACACAACAGTCCTAGCCTACATAAACAAGCAGGGAGGAACTCACTCTCCCCAACTGCTGGGTCAGGCGCAGAAATTCTTCAACCTCTGTTGGGACAACGAAATTTCTGTGCGAGCTCGTCACATTCCCGGTCATCTGAACATACTGGCCGACACATTATCCAGACCGAATCAGATAATAGCCCAGATGTCTCGGATATGGGAGACGCCGAACGTAGATCTGTTCGCCACCCGTTGGAACCATCTACTGCCGGCCTATGTGCCTCCCGTTCCGGATCCAGCAGCCCTGGCAGTCGACGCCCTGTCTTTGGACTCCTCCGGCATGATTGCGTACGCGTACCCGCTGCCAGCAATCTTGTCGCAAGTCCTCCGGAAGATCCAAGCACAGCCATGTGTGGTCTACCTTGTGGCTCTGTGGTGGCCCACTCGCCCATGGTTTGCAGACCTAATGGATCTTCTCATAGACGTGCCTCGTCGGCTGCCGCTTTGGTGGAACCTGCTTCGTCAGCCGAGATCTAGCCTGTACCACTCGAATCCCGGTCTATTTCAACTGACCGCGTTCAAGTGCTCCAGCATCAGCTCATTGAGGCTGGATTTTCTGTCGAAGCGTCCGAAAGGATGGTCCGGTCCACCAGAGCATCAACGACTGCGGTGTACCAGAACAAGTGGAAGACCTTCGCTACCTGGTGTTTTGGACGTGGAATTGTTCCAACCTCTGCTTCTGTTCAGCAGGTAGCGGACTTCCTTTTGCATCTGTTTCATGACAGGCTATCGGTCCGCTATATCTAGGGTATTTCAATTGACCACAGGTGTCAACCCATCACTCGACGTCAACCTGTCCGCCCTTCTTCATTCCTTTCGGGTGGAGAGGCCTACTCCGACGCCGCAGCTTCCTAAATGGGATTTGGCTCTGGTTCTTAGGCGCCTGTCCTACGCCGCCCTTCGAACCCATCAGCACCTGTGAGATGAAGTTTCTCTCTTACAAGACCGTCTTTCTGATCGCCTTTGCATCTGCCGCCCGTGTATCAGAAATCCATGCCTTGGACTTCAGGTCTTTGAGATACAACCCTGAGTGGACCTGGGTGGCGTTATCTACTCTCCCGGAGTTTGTTGCTAAGAACCAGTCACTCTACGACAATCTTCCGAGAGAGTTCGTCATCCCGGCTCTGTCCAACATCCTGTCCGCAGCTGTTGACGACGACAGAGTCATGTGACCCGTCAGAGCTCTCTCCTGCTACCTGGCCCGTGTGGAGCATATGAGAGCCGGGCGGGTGCGTCTTCATCCCTTTTGGGCCCTCTTCAAAGCAGGAGATATCTAAAAATACTATATCTGCCTGGCTTTCCAAAACTATTCGTTTGGCGTATACGGACGTACCACTTGAGGTAACTACTTTATCCAAGGTCTCCGCCCATGAGGTCAGGGCCATGGCGGCATCCTGGCCTCTATGGACCAATAGATCCATGTCAGACATCATGAGGGCCTGCTACTGGAGGAGTAACGTAACCTTCGTCTCGCACTACCTCCGGGATTTGACGCTCCAACGACGGGACATCTACTCGCTGGGACCCTGGTGGCTGCCCAGTCTGTTGCGGACCCGTCATCATCGCACTAGATCTCCTAGTGGTTTTACCATTTTTTAAAAATCTGGTAAGTGACTGCTCTCCCCAAATTTCCAAAAAAAGAGGGGGGGGGGGCGGGAGGTTTCGGTCTAGTGCTTGTCAGCTATTCACTAGGCCCGCTTATTATTATATATATAGGGCTGGGTGATTGTATCGATGGCCATACCGTCATGCTACATGTCTTTATGGCACTCGATTATCTCGCTGACTCCTGTTTTATCCTTCGCCTATGCTTGAGACCTTTTCTGTTTTGACCACTATTTCCCTCCTCCTGCTATGATATTCTAGCAATAAGGTATGTGAAGGTAAGTTTTACAGCGCAAGAAATATGAAAAATTTGAAAATCAATTTTCCTATTTCTAAGCTTAAACTTACCTTCACATACCGTGATGGCCCTCCCAGCCTCCCCGCTGATGGGTTATTCACACTGCGATTGAATAGGAAAGAAGGAAGTGACGTGGTCAGACAGAGAGGGTTCTGGGTACTCGCGCATGGGCATTGGGCATTACAGGGACTATTTTCTTTTGGTTCTGTGGTAAGGTTTTACAATAGAGCAATCGCGTAGGAACACGATAGCAATAAGGTATGTGAAGGTAAGTTTAAGCTTAGAAATAGGAAAATTGATTTTCAAATTTTTCATTTTTCCTGCAAATGGATTAGTTTCAGGCGAGAGAATTTTTCATGAAGGAAGAAGAAACTGATGCAGTAAACCTTTGTTCTTGATCTAATGAACAGGTATGAAGTTCATAAAGGGCCCCTCTCCCCATTAAATTAGTAAATGTATGGTTTTTATTTCACAACAGTATAACTAAATGTTTAATGTTTCAAACATGGGAGACAACTCCACAGGACAAATGCCATATACATGTAGGGGAGAGAACTGAATATTTCAACCTTACACAGCTAATTTGATTCAGTTTTGGGGGACTGTGACCTTGACCTTCGATAAATTGATCTCAAAATGTATGGCTCCTCTTGGCCATGCGAGTATTAAAAGTATACTCAACATTTGGTACCAATCCATACCTTGAAACTAGAGATATCGCATGAACAACAAATGTTAATGGATGAATGGACAGAATGCAACATGGCATTACATGACCTCGTCATGTCCCTGTAATGTATCTACTGGCAGAAAAAAAGATATTTTTAATGATTTCCTGATTTTGGGGTTACAGTGACCTTGACATTTGACCTTGACCTAAATTATAATGTTATAATGGACACAAAAATATCAAATTTTTTAATGATTTCCTGATTTTCCGATCATACTGACCTTTGACCTCGACCTACATTTGATATGCAACACACCAGTCCCCCCTAGGGCATCCACTCACCAAAAATTAGAACTGTAGATAGAAAACTGTCACTGATCAATGATATCCTGATTTTAGGCAACAGTGACCTTTGACCTCGACCTCAATTTTGGTACGCGACACATCGTCTCCACCTAGAGTATTCACTCACAAAAAATTGCAACTGTGGATAGAAAACGTTCACAGATATAGACTGGACACAAACACTTCAGTGCATGATTTCCTGTTTTTTAGTCCAGTGACCTTTGACCTCGACCTTCATTTTGGTACGCGGCACATCGTCTCCCCGTAGGGTATCCACTTACCAAAAATTGGAACTGTAGATTTAAAACTGTCACAGATATAGACCGGACACGAGGGACACAAACCGCCATCACATAATATGTCCGCCTTTTGGCGGGCATATAAAAATGAGATCAACATATTGTGCATATATCACACACATGCCAATACTCCAAAGCCACTTTTGGATGTAGCCCAGTACCTCGTATGTATCCATTGTAAGTTCAGTAAACCTAGATGCCTCCGCATTCTTGAGGTGTGGTAGTTAAACACCAATTGGTAACAATAGGAACAACTTTGTCCAAGTGACCCCCCCCACCCCACTCCCTCCCCAAAAAGGTCACTTTTTGATAGATTTCCGATCTGTGATCACATATTTGATGCTCCCAGGTAAAGTCATTCTTCAGATAATTAAATGGTGACAAACTAATACAGTTTGACCTGATGACCCCAGAAAAATGACATACACTTTTGTTTCATGACCACATGTATGTGTGGTGCAAGTTTGGTGCAACCAGGCACAATCATTCTCAAGATGTGGTGTTAGCAAGAAGAGCGGACGGACGTATATACAAATAACACATACCCCAAGGACAATTTTGATTGTAGTCCATGATGAGATGTGCGTCTAGTGCAAGGTCCGTAAGCCCAGGCCTTAACATTCTTGAAATATGGTGGTAAGAACTGATTGGTGACAAATGGGCCTAATTTGACCTAGTCACCCAGAAAATATAGAATAACATTGAATTTCAAATGGCAGTCTGCTATATGACCACTTGTATGTATGGTTCTAAGCATATTCAATCTAAAGATCGGTTGGTAACAAACAATTGGTGACATGTTTTGACCTTGTGAAAATATGGGTTAATCTCACTGATTTTCAATAGGCTTCTGCTCTGGGGCCATATGTTTGTGGGATTTAAGTTCGGTGCTCTGAGGAATATTGATTTTTGAGATATGGTCAAAACAGTGATGGACGGATGTACATGATGACAATACCCCAAAGTCATTTTGGCAGAGGGTAAAAAATGTTGTGCAACTACTGAACATTGCCCACCATTGATGACATAAAGCCCACTATTGATGATGAATACAGTAAATAGCTGAAATATTGCTGAATGCGACATTAAATTTAACTTTCTCCTATGCTCACACTGCAAAATGAAGTGTGCCCACTGAACATTCAGGTTGCCATTTCATCTGTCAATGTCCGGGATGTGAAAGACTTCATCTGAAAATCACTAGAAAACATAAATGAAGCATTTGGGTAAAGAGCAGTATCTTTGAGAATGAACAATCTTGGGGAAAATCACTTAAATCAGCTAATTCACTGAAGATCCACATCTCTACAATGTGGAAAATGCTCCTGAACAATCAGATATTGTATGCTAACGATTAAGACTTAGTGTTGGAGCTATCTCACCTGCAGAATTTGGAGTGCAATGGATTAGTATAAAGTTGTGAATCAAAATGACATTTTTCACCTCATCTATTTATCTGTAAGCCTCCTTTGAATAAAACTGGTGGACTAATATACCAAGGCCAGCGCTACAAGCCATTAACATCCAACTACAAATGGCATTTACTCCATAGAGCTTGTTATCCCAGCACTACAAGCTATCAACATCCAACTACAAACAGCAGGTACTCCTTCAGTAGGCTGATTACACCAGCACAACAAGCCATCAACATCCAACTACAAATGATAGTAACGCCTTCATAGGGCTTGTTATTCCAGCACTACAAGCTATCAACATCCATGCCTGAAAAGATTGCTTAACCTTTAGTTCAGGTCGCATGAATGTTACGCAAAATGATTTTCCATAACCCTTTTTGCATGTACTGTTCTTTAATGTGGACATCTCATCATAAATGTCTTAAAAGGGTTACACAATATCTAATTTGTTCAGGCCTGACATCCAACTACAAACAGCAGCAACTCCTGCATATGGCACTACAAGCTATCATTTTCCAACTACAAAAGGCAAAAACTTAGGGCTTGTTGTCCCAGCCTTATAAGCGATCAACATCCAACTACAAACAGCGATCAACATCCAACTACAAACAGCAATAACTCCTCCAGAGGGCTTGTTATCCCAGCACTACAAGCTATCAACATCCAACTACAATTGGCAGGAACTTCTTCATAGGGCTTGTTGCCCCAGCATTACAAGCTATCAACATCCAGCTAGAAATGGCAGAAACAAATGGCTTAGGGCTTATTCCAGCACTACAACCTATCGGTATCCTGGCTTGTTATCCTAGCCTTACAAGCTATCAAAACCCTAACTGCAGTAACTCCTCAATATGGCTTGTTATGTCCACACTACAAGCTATCAACATCCAACTACAAACAACAGTATCTCCTCCAGAATTGTTATCTCACAATCTCTGTAAACTCAGATATAATATCACAGAATATTATATCTGACTTCAGTGCTATATAAATCCCGTGCGAATTTGAAACTACATTTGTTAGCCAATCAGATGGCTAGCTTGGTGGAACAATTTCAAAATCATGCCCACAGTAATTACACACGGTAGCATGTGGACTAATATTTAAACATATCCTGAAACCTATGTGCACAGTGTGCGTGATAAACTGTAAAGATCAAAGAGTTTACCTAGAATGGTTATCTCAGCACTACAAGTGATCAACATCCAACTACAGATGACAGGAAATCTTTCATTGGACTTGTTATCCCAGCCTTACAAGCTATAAACATCCAACTACAAACAGCAGTAACTCCTCCAGAGGGCTTGTTATCCCAGCACTACAAGCTATCAACATCCACCTACAAACAGCAGCAACTAATCTAAGTAATATAATCTTGAAGCACATCTGGTATTGAGAAGGTCAAAGTCCTGTTTATGAACAACAATAGTTTATTCAATTTGTGGCGAAAAATATCACAAGTGTGTTCACAAAAAGCATATTATAGATGGATAAATACTTGTGAGAGTTGATCATGAAATGTGTATGATGGCACTTACAAATTGTGACATATATGGTCCATGTATACATTCCTCATGATGAGAGTAAAACGTTAAATTGTCTGATTTGTCTGTGCTATAGACTCGTCAAGTTTACAATATTATATCTATGCTCCAGGGATCATTTAAGCTACACTTTTCTATTGAGGCCAAGCGGGTAACCTTCATTATTCTGTCTTGAGATGCTACAAGAACCATTTATCAGCTGATTTCTGCAGCAGGAAAACAAGAGAGAGCACATTGAGAGAACAATGAAGGTTTAATGCTTGGATCCAATAGAAAACTGGTACATAGATGTCCCCACTGACATATCAATCAAATATATTAGTCTGTAACATCGTATATCACACAACAGAATTAGGTACGGTACCCAAGGCATGGTATAGAATAACTTCAGTCCTTTGCCATGCTGAAATCCTAACAGTTTGTAACAACACGAAACATATCTTGGGTATGTCATAATAATACTTCTGTTCCAGACAGTAAAATTAACAAAATATACATATTTCATGTAGAACATGTAGACTGGACCTGAAGAATGATTTACAAATCAGGGGGTAACTGTGTTCTAGTATAAATGAAAGGGCAGCACCTTTAAGTTTACTGGTCATCACAAGCTTTGACAGATAGTAGATATCTGCTTTGTCAGGTGAAGTGAAGTGAAATGGAGGGTTCATGGACTCCTCAGTCTATTATAAACTGTAATTGATATACCTGTAACCATTTATTGAACTTCCAGTTCACATGATGAACCATTAAGCGGCTTATGACCAATAAACTTGATTAGTCTCAAATGCGCCACTAATTATTATTTGAAGAAGTATTACTTCATAAGGTAAACTCATATTATATAATATGACTATGCAAACATCAACGAGACAGTTGGCTGTATATATATATATGGTATTTCATGGAATTCATGAATGCCTTCAAAATAATCGGGCATTTGAAATTATGTTGCAAAATATTCTAAAATAATATTCTACAGCTATTCATCAACACATTCCCAGAGCATGATGCTAAAAAAAAGAACATTAACACGTTAAAAGCTGGTTCAATAAAAATGTCAGCATTCCATAAAATGTAATAGACCATTTGATGGAGAACTTCAAACAGCTAATGTTTACAAGATTCATCAAGCAGAACATCCGCCAATCAGCCAGAGTGCAACTCTATCTTGCAGGAGAGAACATGAACCCTGCAAAACGCTGAAAACTCCTCAGCCTTGGGAATGTTGGGAGTACATGTGAACCCCACGACCTTGCGAGTATTTCAATACGAAGCCCTCTGCCACAGTATTTCAGTAGGGTACTGTTTATTAAGAATCTATCGGTGGCAAAATTGAGGGTTAGACCTGGTAAACCAGAAAACTATGGGTCCATCTCACTGATTATTTTCGACATACTCGGTTTCATGACCACATGCATGTACATTGTACACTTGAAGGTAATTGAGGCATACTCATTCTTGAGATATGATGGTAAAAAGAAAACCGAGATGGACGGACGGATGTACGCAATTAAGACAACACCCCAAGACAACTGTGACCGCAGTCCATGACCAGATGTCTGATCAGTTAAAGTTCAGTAAGCCTAGGCGTTGTCATAATTGAAATATTGTGGTACCGGTAATAAGCAGATGGTGACAAATTTGACTCCGTGTTACAGAAAAAAAAGAGGTCAATCTAACTGATTTTCAATAGGCTTCTGCTCTAAGACCAAATGTATATGTGATGTAAGTTTGGTAAAAACTGTTGAATTATCAGCTGATCAGTAATTACAATCATTTTCGCAATAAACTGTTGATCATCTAGTTTTGATTGTTAAACAAACCAACAAACTGGTATAGGTGGTAGATCAATAACAAAACTTTCAAATGAAATTACATCATATGGATCAAGTGTAAATAACATGCTCAGTTACAAATATAGGAGACAAGCTGCAAATCTGAGGTACGGTCGCTGAAAAAAACAGATCACCGCACAATTTTACAGTGTCAAAACAGCAAAAAAGTACATACATATAATAATATATAAAACCACCAACAAAAAAATGTGGCAAGTCCAACATTAGAGGTCCAGACAAAAAAAACCCATTAGGTAATTTATTAGCGACAGGGATCAAAGACCATCAGAAAACTGGAATGTGTACTGGTATATTTTTGTCCTTGTTTTTCGTAACCTATTCAAATATATGTGACCAAAGTGGTCAGATCATGGCAGTTAATGCTGCTTTTCATGATCACACACCACCATGATGTACAGTACGGGCAAGTCCATCTCTCCTCAGAAATGATACTGGAGTTGATAAACATACAGACAGGCTCTATAATATAATCCAATCATTTCAGACCACACCATGAAAACTTATCCATAAATATACATCTGCAAATATTAACCTCAAGATGTTAGCAACAGAATGTTATTCTTACTCTTGGCCCTGTAAGGGTGCGAGGATTTTGTTTTCAGGGTGTCCATCAATGGTAGTTTCAGAGATTCATAGGTTTTTGGGCTAATAAGTGAAACAATTTTTTATCTGGGAACTCGATATCAGTCGGATTAAATAAATTTAACCCATAACTATTCAGAAAAGCAAATATTTCTTCTTAATTTTAGATAAATGACCCAGAATTATCCAAAGAAATTCAATTTCTCTATGAATGTTTGGTTGCAAAAGTTCCAAGTGCCACGCACCTCAAGTAACGTAAAGCAGCTAGCTGGCATCATTGTGCAATTCTGGTCTTCGGAGAAGTCAGTAGTGCTTCATGTTCAAATTGATGGGAAGTGTTACAAGTTGATTCACTGTGATTTTGATCATTTCGATTTCTCATTCCATGCCATATATGCAATATAATTTGATCAGCTGCCCTTGTTCATCTTTCAAATAGACTACATCAAAGTTACAGTATTGGAAAGCTTATAATTTGATGATGGATTCAGAAGTTTTCAGCCAGGTTAAATGGTGAATTTAGTGGTAACTAATAAATAGATCAGGCAGGTGCGGTAAAATGGTCACAAAATCTGACTGAACAGGTGTATGTGGATTAGGATGGCAATGAGATGAAGATCCTCATTTTTACTCTATTATCTGTATGTAAAATCATTCCATTTCATACAAGGCTGGTTATCACGTCTTTCATATACATTTATACATCCATACACATAACTGTCAACATACCAGATGTAAGCTGTAGTTACAAGAGATGTACATATGAACATATTTTAAGATTTAATCATAATCATTAGTTTTGCATTATTAAGTACATTGAGACCTTTATTGCCAGAATGAAGTCTGTCCCTGGGAAAATAACTCTGCATTTTGATACACAGAACTTTTGGCATCTTTTTGTCCCACAAGAACAAAGTACATCCGAGCCATGTTCAACGCAAGATGTTTAAAGTATATTCACATTTTATGTTCACATGAAAGGCACAGATCTGTTCATTCATTTATACACTTTGACACACTTCTAGAGGACCATGATCTAGGGTTCATCATACCAGCCCAAATCCTTGATTTCCTTCATTGATGGCCAGTAGTATAGCCTTGTGAAACTGTTCAATGCTGTCATAGTCCGGCAAACACAGCTGGTTAAAGCTGAAAACAAAGAAGCATATTTGTACTTATCTTGAATAGGATGGACATAGAGGGACTACTAGTAATTATCTTCTATACAGTGGACATAGAGGGGATAGAAGTACTTATCTTAGGTTGGACATAGAGGGGCTATTTATAATTGTCTTACGATGGACATAGAGGGTCTATTAGTACTTATCTGCAGTAGTATGGATATAGAGGGGCTATTAGTAATTATCTTCAATAGGATGGACATAGAGGGGATATTACACAGTGGCTTGGTTAGCAGTGGATGTTAATATTGTTTTATTTTTTTTTATCAAGAATATAATTATTTCTCACTTTTTCATTTTCCACAATGCCAATGGATATCATAAAATGCTTTCTATATGACCTACACCGATCTACATACCCCTCCTCTACTATATCTTTATCTATAATATTGGTGTAGGTTGAATAAAAAGCATTTTCATGATATCCACTATCATTGTGGTATATGAAAAGGTGGGAAATAATTATATTCTTGATGAAAAAAAATAAAAATTAACAACAACAACAACGAAGACACCCACTGCTTAAACCAAGCCACTGTGCGTTGAACAGACCGAAAACACCGTGAACGGTCCATAGGCAGGTTTTTGTTCCTGAACCCATTCGACCCAAAATAACTATATGGTGCCCAGCGTTCAATATCTGGAAAACTTAAAACTTTTCTGGTTTAATGTATCAGAATCAGTTGATTTGATCCTTCGATGTTTCCAACTACAGATTTCTTCGTCTACATCATGACAAACACATGGTTTCTATTTTGGGACTATTCTCAACAACCAATGGTGCATTACACCGCACTTGAACTCTCCACACCCGGTCGATGCCTTATCAGTTTATGAAAACCAGCCAGATAGTGGAGAATTTATTACCCCGAACTGCATACCCGGATTCGTAGGCTATTAGTACTCATCTTAAATAGGATGGACATAGAGGGGCTATTAGTGCTTATCTTCAATAGCATGGACATAGGCTATTAGTACTTATCTACAATATAGGATGGACATAGTGGGGCTATTAGTACTTATGTTCCTGTAGGATGGACCTACAGGGGCTATTAGTACTTACTTCAAAAGGATGGACATAGAGAGGCTATTAGTACTTATCTTCAATAGGATGGACATAGAGAGGCTATTAGTACTTATCTTCAATAGGATGGACATAGAGAGGCTATTAGTATTTATCTCCATAGAATGGGCATAAGAGGGGCTATTTGTACTTATCTCCATGGAATGGGTATGAGAGGGGCTATTAGTACTTATCGATCAGTAGGATCGATACAGAAGGGCTATTACTATGGACATAGGGGTGAGTGAGTGAATAGGATTTAACGTGGCTTTCAACACGATTTCAGCCATATTGCGACTAACCAACTAAGCACCACCCAGCTAAATTGCGTGCCTGCTGCTTCAAAGAAGAAATCTTTGAAACAGCATGGAACCAGACACCCTTCATCCACCCTAGCGCACAAGACACAAGACAGCACGCTTCACATGGTGCAATAAAGACAAGTGATTACAGTGCTAGACATCACATTATCAAGTTCCTGTTGTTTCTCAGCAAAATACCTTGAAGCAACAGGAACCCCATCCTCACTAAAACCAGGGGTATCTCTATCTCTATGATAGATATAACCGCTGGTCCGCTTGGGCAATGTATCGCGATCAACGACACACAGCGGCATCCTGTACATATTGACCAATCAGATCACTTAAGCACCGCGACCATGGCGACCGTGACAACAGATCGAAAACACCATCATAGATAGCTTGTGCGATATCCAGTGCAGAAGAACATGCACCTTTTCAACAACCATGAACATTAATAAATATAAGGAAACATAGTTTAAAACAAAATCTATTTGAAGAGAAAATAAACTCATTCATCTCCATTCATCTACCATCAAACATCCAACAAGCCAGGCAAATGTAGAAAACACCGAAGCTTTAGAGGCGGTCAGTGTATCCGACCTCACGTGGGTCAGAAACCGCGACATGGTGAAGATGCAGGAGCCCGTGCCCACTGGACACCCACAAACCCTGGACATAGAGGGGCTATTGGTACTTATCTTGAATATGATGGACATAGAGAAGCTATTAGTACTTATCTTCAATATGATGGACACAGAGGAGCTATCAGCACTTATCTTCAACAAAATGGACATAGGTATTAGCACTTATCTTCAATAGGATGGACACAGAGGGGCTAGTAGCACTTATCTTCAATAGGATGGACACAGAGGGGCTATTAGCACTTATCTTCAATAGGATGGACACAGAGGGGCTATTAGCACTTATCTTCAATAGGATGGACACAGAGGGGCTAGTAGCACTTATCTTCAATAGGATGGACACAGAGGGGCTAGTAGCACTTATCTTCAATAGGATGGACACAGAGGGGTTATAAGCACTTTTCAATGCGGGCGGGGGGTATTTGGTTTTAATGTCACACTTTAATGTTATTTCACTTGTATGATGACAACCAGTTTGGTTGGTGGAGGAAGCCGGGGTACCTGGAGAGAAACACTGCCCATCAGCAGATAATTGTAAACTTTCTCACATGCACCAGTGTGAGGCTAGTGGTCCCCAGCGAAATAGTTAGATCACTCGGCCACCATATCTTCAATATAGAGGGGCTATTAGTACTTATCTTCAGTAGGATGGACCTAGATGGGCTATTAGTACTTATCAAGTGTTACACTAAAGATTCATGAGTCTTAATGATTTACAATCATCAGTATTGCCTCCATGTTTTAAATCAGATTTTAATGACATAAACATGTCTCTCCAAATTTACACTTGTAAATATTTAAGATGTTTGCCAATCATAACTCAAGATACAAATTGAGTGATGTGAATTTAGTTTCGAGGTGCTGTGACCTTGACCTTACCTTTGACATCAATGTCAATAGCGTGAGAGCTATTTTCCCAAGTTATTGTGCTAACAAAAATTTGTGACACATCCACGCGCGCAAACAGAACAGACAGCGATTTTATATTCCTACCTGGAGTCCAGCAGGGAATAAAAATATTATAATATCATGATTAAGTTTCACACAAGAAAGAATCTTGGAACTTGAGTTTACTTCATATTTTAATTTCCTTTTCCCTTTGGGGTTAAATCGGGACTCGATAATGGAGGCTTACCATGTGTGTGCAGTGGGCAGAGTTCTGTAAGATAACGCAGCAGTCAGTTGTACTTTAGGGTTCAGTTCAGAAAAGCCACCCGGGGGCAGCAGTGAGCTGCCTGTGATGAACTGCAGTAGTCGAGCCATCTGTTCCTCTGTGAAGCTTGCCACGATGGTCCAGAACCAATCAAGCACCTGTCAACATAACATTATTCTGCCTCTAAATTTTTGAAGAAAAGAAAACCAACCTGATTATACTCAAATGCAGTCCTTATTTTTTTCACGCAAACGCTCGTTCAGGTTTAGGAGTTACGCAAATCGTATTCAACACAAAGTCACCGTTCACGTGGGCTTGATGGAAGATAAACAGCTTAAAACTCTTTGCGAAAAAATCTGAGGTAATGCCCCGAAAAGTGCATAAAAATACGAAAATAAGCCAATGTACCGGTACCAACTTTGGTGTGCCATAAATCCGTTATTGTGCATCTGCAGCCCTTCATTATCCCGTGTCTTATAATTCAGCATGAAGGCTGTACAAAATGGTCCATTTCAGATCCTTTTGATAAAAGTGAAAGTTTGGCCACCTTTCCTCCCTTAAATAATCACAAATATGGGACTAATAAACCCTCTGATGCAAGTAAACTCCGACATCAGTACTTTAAGTACTTTGATTTTTGTTTATTGATGACTTGTTTTGGTACAGTTCATTTCCTGACATCATGTCGATCGAACCAGCTGGACAGTGGTAGTAAAAAATCAGCCAGTCCCACAGAGACAACCGATCGGTTATGCAGTGAAATTGGTGCATAACCGAACGATCGGTTACGTACGCAAAAAATCATGCGCACGGTAGATGGTTCACACCAGATTTTGAAAAAATAAAGCCTGTGAATGCATTTGACTACTATAACACAGGCCAGGTATCATCTGGATATCAGAAGCTCACAACAACATGAAGTATGTCAGATGTTCATGTAATAGTCTCATACCATGGTAAAATATATCCTCTACTGGCTGTTAATAACAGCCTATTTGCAGCACTGTTTCTATCTTTTGCCCCGCCGCACTAAAAATTTATTTCACTGAAATTATGCTATTTTAAATATATACCTTGAGAAAGGCAGGAGATGACCCACACACAGCGTGATGGACTTTGAAATCAGCTATACTGTAATTGCCTGTACCACACATCAACAGCTGAGGAGAAAGTCGCAAAATTCAGTTTACTTCAAATCATAACTGATTGTGCCATGAATGTATTTGATTCTTCATTCAACCAGTAAAGAGGACAATATGGCTGTGATGGTAAAAGTTGGACTTCTGTAAGTTACATTATGCTATGATGCAAAATACTGTCAACAGTCTTACAAGTTAGACAACAGCTAGTATACCAGATACCATGGATGAATCTCATACATTGGATAATAATCAATTAAAACTAAAAGCCATCAATATAGTAAAAGTACCAATCAGCTAAAGCCATCAATATTGAAAGAGTACCAATCAGCTAGAGCATCAAGATTCAATTGTACATGTGATGGAATTTGACGTCATTATAAGTTTATGGTTGTCAGGTCTAAAGATATGAGGTCATGTCACATATATCTTAGATATAAGGTCATGCCACATATATCTCACCTCGAGTTCATTCTCATCAAATATACTAAGTAGATTATCAGGGATGAGTTCATTGAGACCACGCAGGAAGTAATCCACCTCATCCTTCACGCTGTTGGTCAGTCGATGTTGAGCCAGTAGATCCAGGTATTGTAGTTTGTTTCTATTGGTCACTGGAAGCTTGGAACCATTCGGCAACAAATCAACCAGCTAAAGAATAAAACAAAATATTATGTGAAAATGACAATTCAGATGATCATGGCATCCAATCTAGAGATCCAACGATCTGATTTTATAAGTCTCCCTATTGACAACTCTGCTTTCTGTGGCTATACCCACGTCTTCAACAACAGAGGTCAAAGATTCTTATCGTATGACCCCAGGCTAATGGCTGATGACCTTCATGGGCTCAGACAAGTAAATGTCCAAAACAAGTTTGTCTATATACTACATTCTAACATTGTCAGTGTTTGTAACCTCCTAAACTATTGGTGTAACACCCTCTGACTGCATTGCGATGAAAAAACACAGTGCGCATGCGCAATCATCTTTATCGACTTCGACAGGCACAGGAAGGTTTATATATGCATATGAATAAGATGAAAAATGTAGCCAGTATATTTTATAGAAGAATGAAAAAGTTAGCTCAACAATTTCACAAGAGCAAACAATACAATGTCTTGCTTTCTGCTGTGACATCATGTCCCACACCGCTCCATTTAGTAACGGACAATGCTGATTGACTGAGAGCCATGCATAGAAAAGCCGTGCATGGCATTTTGAACTCCAATGCAATCAGAGGGTATATCTGACATTAGGAGGTATATAATCTGATGCCATGAGACTGACGCACTACTGAGAAGAGAAAGCTCTGAATAAGAGTCCCCAGGATGTGAATGACAGTTCCTGAGCTGTGAATGACAGTTCCCAACCTGCCAACATGGCCTAATAAATTTTATCAATTCACTGGACAGATATTGAAGTTGGCACATAAATAACAAGAGCCCAAGGGCTTCAATATACGCCCGTTTATCTGGAATTACATTGGTCCAAATTTCAAGGTTGTTTAAAAGCCTTGTTTTAATAGCCTTGATAGCCTTGTGCGTCTGAGAATGTAACATATATCACATCTTATAGTGAATGATAAACTAACATAAGTTCAACTCTTGGTAACTAGTTAACCTTGAAGCAAGAGCTGAGAGCTCACATATCCCACACTGAAATCGACAATAGTCAAACACATGAAAATAGTACTTTTCCTGCAAATGTTTCTCATGAAGGAAAAAGTGATGAAGTAAACCTTTGTTCTTGAGTTTATAAACAGGTATGAAGTTCATAAAGGACCCCCTCCCTGTTAAATTAGTAAATGTATGGTTTTTATTTCACAACAGTTTAACTGAATGTAGCTGTTTCAAACATGGGAGACAACTCCACAGGACAATACCATGTACATGTAGGGGAGAGAATATTCCAACCTAACACATAGAGTCAGATAAACTTGATTCAGTTTTGGGAGACTGTGACCTTGACCTGTGACAAATTGATCTAAAAATTTATGGTTCCCCTTTGCCATGTGAGTAAGACATACCGGTACTCAAAGTTTGGTAGCAATCCATACCTTGAAACTGGAGATATCGCATGGACAACAAATGTTAATGGATGAATGGACAGAAGGCAACATCGCATTACATGACCTCGTCTTCAACAGGCATACGAAAATGTGACTTTTAATGATTTGTTGATTTTGGGGTCACCATGACCTTGACCATTGACCCACATTTTGGTATGTAACACATGTCCCTCTAATGTATCTACTGGCAAAAAAAGAGTCATTTTTAATGATTTCCTGATGTTGGGGTCACAGTGATCTTCACCTTTGACCTTGACCTAACTTCTGGTACAAGACACATCGTCTTCCCTCAATGTATCAATGGACACCAAAAAAAATCATGATTTTTATGAATTTCATGATTTTGGGGCTCTCAGTGACCTTGACATACATTTTGGTATGTGACACAACATGTTCCCCTAATGTATCTACTGACACAAAAAAAGTAATTTTCAATGATTTTTTTTATTATGGAGTCACAGTGACCTTGACTATTGACCTTGACCTAAATTTTGACAAACAGTCTCCACGAAAAATCATGATTTTTAACAATTTCATGATTTTGGTGTCACAGTGACCTTGACCTACATTTTGGTATGTGACACATCGTGTCCCCCTAATTTATCTACTGACACAAAAAGATGTCATTTTTAATAATTTCCTGATTTTGGGGTCACTGACCTTTGACCTTAACCTAATTTTTGGTATGCGACACTTCATTTCCGCCTATTGAATCCAATCACAAAAAATTTGTAATTTTTAATGATTTGCTGTTTTTTAGGTGACACTGACCTTTGACCTTGATTCTGGGGTCACAGTGACCTTGACCATTGGCCTGGATCTAAATTTTGGTATATGACAAAACCACTCCCCGTAATTTCCCAATGGACTCAAAAAATCATGATTTTTAACAATTTTTACAATTTCGGGGTCACAGTGACCTTGACCTTTGACCTTGACCTACATTTTGATATGTGACACATTGTGTCCCCCTAATGTATCTACTAACACAAAAAAAAATTATTTTTAATAATTTCCTGACCTTGACCTTGTGACCTTTGACCTTGACCTATTTCTTGGTATGTGACACTTCATTTCCCCCTATTGAATCCACTCACAAAAAAATTAGAAATTTTTGATGATTTCCTGATTTTTCGGTCACACTGACCTTTGACCTCTGACCTACATTTGGTATGTAACGCATCGCTCCCCCCAAGGGCATCCACTCACCAAAAATTAGAACTGTAGGAAGAAAACTGTCAATGATCAATGATTTCCTGATTTTAGGCAAAAGTGACCTTTGACCTCTGACCTCGACCTTAATTTTGGTACGCGACACATCGTCTCCACCTAGCGCATGCACTCACGAAAAATTGCGACTTTGGATAGAAAACGTTCACAGATATAGACCGGACACGAACACTTCAGTGATTTCCTGTTCTTTAGGCCAGTGACCTTTGACCTCTGACCTCGACCTTGAGTTTGGTATGCGACACATCGTCTTCCTGTGGGGTATCCACTCACCAAAAATTGGAACTGTAAACAGAAAACTGTTCCAGATATAGACCGGACACGACGGACGGACAGACGGACACACGGACGGAAACCGCCATCACATAATACGTCCGCCTTTTGGCGGGCGTATAAAAACTGACAATTTCATGTTAATTGTTCATGTTCAATTCCTATTTCAGGTATGAAAGTCTCTAGGTTCATGTGCATTGCTTACATGTGATGGGAAGTGGGGAACCACATTCTCTCATGGCAGTATAGTACATTCACGTATATATAAGATATATTATAATAGATACCCTGAGCAGGTGTCCTGAGTCATCATATTCCTCTTCAGTAAAGTATAGATCTAAGTCCTCCACACTGTTCTCCTCTATAAACTTGATCTTTGTCTTGTACAACTCGGGGTCATCACTCTCAAAATACTGCCAATAGAAAGAAATAATTCATTAACAAATATGTAAAACAAAAAAGTTTTAGCTTTTCATTCTTCAAATTCTAGCAAATCAAGGGTAATTAGATCTTGTTTCTGTATCTACTAGGCTGTCATGTGACAATCGCAATTTGGTATAAAGAAATTATATAGTTATATGTGATGATAAACTATCCTGATGAGCATCTCTAAATGCAGAGATGTGAACTGCAGGTATGTTGAAAAATGAAACATTTATAAATAATGTTATTGTTTATTATTAAAACAAACCCGTTGTTACTTAATGCCATATTCCTCCACCTGGAGATCCACTGCAAACTAAATTATCTCCCTTGATCGGTCCCCTGGATCGTCCGCTAGGTGGCGTGCTCTCCGCGCATGTCCCATTCACTTTTTTCCATGCTGTGGCAAGACCTGTTTTGTGTGAAGGCCGAGCCAAGCGGGGAGGATGGGTGGGTAAATCAAACCGTAACAACGGGTTTGTTTTAATAATAAACAATAACATTATTTATAAATGTTTCATGTTTATGTCTTAAAACGTCACCCGTTGTTACTTAATGCCAGACTCCCAACAGTGGGGGTTGGGTAGCCGGCCTTGTGGCTTGCTTTGGATTGAGCGGAGCACGCCCTGTTCTGATTTTGTAAATCTCATATGCCTAGTAATATCAAGATAATTCCCGTGTCGTATTGAAGCGTAGGGAACTCAAGGTATTACGAGTAGTGCGGTGAGTGGGGGAATGTATTCCGACCATCTGCCCGCATACCCGGCTAGATAATCAGATGCCATCGTGATGCCTTGAAGTCTCTTCGTCTCCGACGTGGTCTGTCTTCTATGCTTGCCGGATTGTCGGGATCTTGCTTGCATGAGCGGCGCCCCCCCTTTTTCCTGATAGGAATAGTGGATTATACACTGCAGTAGGTTCAGTGTAGCCATCCTATTGTCTGTATAGACCCGCCTGAAGATAGCATTCAGCGTGAGTTGAAGTGGCTCAGACGTCACGCTGGCTCTAATCTTGTGAGACGATGTCTTCATAAAGGAGTAGGAGCGTAGATGGCGAGTTGGTTAACCCAGACGGCAGTCTTCCTCCACCGATGTAATGATGATGAACTGTTAACGTCCGCTGATGGGTCTGTTAGAAGTGAAGAAGGAAGAAAGGCAGCTGGAACCCCTTTCTCAGTTGTATGAAGAGTGTCCCAAGCCTCCGACTGGATCTAAAAGCTCTTCTCTTCCAGCAGGTACACGAAATCTGTCAATGCTGGAAACTGGTACAGTCTCAGAATGTCTGGTCCCTGACGTGCGGAATTGTTCCAGACGACGAACTCCGGAGTTGGATGAAA
The DNA here is from genome assembly GCA_036873755.1 of Hanleya hanleyi. Taxonomy (NCBI): domain Eukaryota; kingdom Metazoa; phylum Mollusca; class Polyplacophora; order Lepidopleurida; family Hanleyidae; genus Hanleya; species Hanleya hanleyi. The sequence goes on along the minus strand of JAVTVY010055993.1, from coordinate 2,188 downwards.
AGATCTGGTTGAGCAATCTGTCATCCTGTCAAGGAACTGCATTCCACTGCGTAATGCTCTGATTGCGGAGTGAAGACTGTCATGGAGCTGTCCTGTAGAACAGAATCTTGACTACAGTTGATTAAACTGGCTCGAATGGTAGGCATAAGAATGCCCCAGTACCATATCCAACTCTTCTCGGGTAGTAACTGGCATGTTCGGTGAGGCTGTAGGCGAAGGTCATGGCAAGCCGAAACGCTGGAATCTGGTCGATTCCGTGGGTGAACTTGACAACTCTGGATGATGCTGAGGGATACCCCTGTATACTACTTGACTGGAATTCCCTGTCCTGGTACAGCTTCTGAAGAAAAGATCAGCTGTTGCTGGAACAGAAGTAGTGTTGACCAGAGGCCCTCCAACATAGTACATCCTCCGGCCTTGAAGCGGCTGTACAGTAGATAGTAGCTTGCTGTTACTTCGGTTGCTGCGGGTCCCGGCGCCTCCATAGAAGAAAAATGATCTTCCGGTTGTAGTACCCTTGTAGGACTTGGAGGAAGTTGTCGGTGGTAACCCTGCAGTGATGTGAAACACATGGTGTTGTAACCAGGTATAGCTGATACTGTACTGCTAGGACCAGTGTAGATGTTTCCAGAGACTGGGATCTTGCTCCCCCGCCCAAACTTGACGCAGTTGACTACCTTCCAGGGGAAACCATCTTCCAACGTAGATATCCTTGGGGAAGATGATGCGTTGCTTGTCTGTCGTGGTACCCACGTGCCGGTCATCTGTTGCACGAGCAATGGACCGCTTAAACTGTGAATTCCGCATCGATGAATGTGAACTTCTCTGTCCTTAGATCCGGATCCGACATCTTCACTCTGAAAGGCGGGCGAAGATGTTCCGGGATGAGCATCGTAAGATTGCTTGTACTTGCCCTCAGGTGCAGTTGTAGGGAAGAAAAACTGTAATGAGGAGTACCCAAAGCACACCAACGCTGTGCTAGGTAGTAGTCCCATCCAATGGTGTTGATGGTCCGACTGTCGGTGCAGGTTCCCTACTCCGTGAGAAAGTCAAAGATCCATCTTATGCTTCTTATCTGGATCCTGGACTACCCTGGCTATGGCTGTCAGGAACCAGTGATGTAATTCTGTATTGAGTCAACATCATGTCTTCTACAGCACAAGCTTGCTTCTGATGGAGTACAACTGCTGGCGACTTTGTGACGTTCAACAGTCTGTCAAGATCCAGGTCCGGCTTCGGGGCCTTGAACGGTAAGTTGTCTCCGTGAAGGATGTAGCCCTATACGGACCAGGTTCCAGGAGCGCCCTCTGAGCCCTGCACTGTCGATCCATGCTGACACACAAGTCGTCTGATGCCGGAGATGGTGGACATGTAGGCAAAGCTTCTTCCTTAGACGGCTTATTCAGTCCGTAGAGAGATGCTGCTGTAAGCCTCCTCCATTACGGGTGATATCTGGACGCTGGTCGGTAAGCTGCTTGCCTTCGCCAACCGCTACTTTGGGCATTTCAGGAACCAACTCGTGTAATGCCGCTATCCTGGCCCTGAAGGACATCTCTTCCTCGGTATTCCGTTCTACCTCCGCCCGAAGGATGGGGGTTGAAACCTGAGATGAGGATGCCGCAGAAGTGGAACGTCGTGCATGGTCCTCATCATCCGAGCCAGACTCCGCACTGCTAGAAGAATGGGGTCGAGTAATCTCCCGGGCCTCCGTTGCAGGAACCTCTTCCGTGGTGATGGTTGCTGTCGGAGGTATTTCTAGAACGGACGTCTGCCCGCTCCGCTCTGCGGGACGGCTCCGATCCATGGCTGCATCTCCGGATTTTTCCTTATCCCGATGCTCGGTCTTCTCTTGATGACCCGGGCTAGGGTGACGACGGGTATAAGCCCGATCTCCCGAGTCCGTGCGCTGTAGCCGATGATGGGAAACCGGTGAACGACTCCTCTGCCGCCTGACGTAAGGTCGCTCTGGCGAGAAACCCCTGCAACGGCGCCTTCGAAGCTCTATATAAGACGAACGGGACCGTCGCCTCGTCCGGCACCTCTCCCAATCTTAACGTGGCACTAGGGATCGGCTTCGTCTACGAGATCTGTCTGCCGCAGTACCAGTATACGGTTCCGTGGAACGGGTATGACTTGAACTCGAAGTTGACCTAGGCCGTTCTTGCTGCTCCCGTTCCCCGTAAGTCCG
>JAVTVY010055992.1:0-28930 GCA_036873755.1 Hanleya hanleyi | reverse complement strand
TTGAGGATGCCTTCATATTCTTGTCAAATTTAGTTTGGAGATAATATGCCATGAGTTGTCTCTTGGGGTTGCATTTCGGTTACATAATTTTCATGCTACATGGTAAAGAAAATATATTACAGCAGCAATCAACATTCAGTCAGCCATTCGGAGTTGATCTCAAAACCTGGGAAGGTGGAAAGACCCCTCTGCTTCTTACGCCTGTGAAGTACATGTAGCTGTTGCCATCCTCATGAATATCTTCTGAAACCGACAGCGCTTATAAATATTGCTGCCATTTTGGCGGGGGACCTAGCATCCTCTGGCTGCTTGTTTATAATACTGCCCGACTGTACCTGCACATTACGACGTGAGCAGACAAAATCACTACTCCAGTTGGAGTCGACCCCAAGAGAGCTACTATTTATATTGAGTTTGCATTCTTTTCTTCTGTTGTTATTATCACATATATTACTCTCAATAAATAGAGTCGCTTCCTTTCTTTCTGTGTTGACAGGAAGCTATTAAAGACAAAATACCTTTATATGACGGACTTCCACGTCTTTTCCAGCTATCAAGATTCGTTAACTCGACAACTGCTGCTGTAATATACTTCCTACGCGTTGAAGCATTGCAATTATATAAATGCTCTGAAAGAAACCTCTGAAAATGCTCCAGATCACGGGAAATGGACTCGTATTCAACTTTTTTTCTGGGAGAGCATGCCCACACTCCCTATAGCATGGCGCGTATGGCTATGGTATTTGGGAACATTCCCCGCCCCCTCCCCCCAGTCGTCCTACTACGCCACTGTGTTGCAACTTTAGCAATTTTGGCACTTAAGCCTTTGAAATCATGTTTTCATTTATCAGTTTCAAGACATTATTCCCCATAATATACCCCCTATATACATGTACAACGCCAAGTATCACTGCAACAAAGGCAAAACACAAGAAAAAACACCATTGCACTTTGGATAGTTGTTTTTATGAAAAAAGATAGAGAATGCAATAAGCGGGAATTCTGCTCAGGCTTTCATTCGTGCCGAATATTTTTCGGTTCTATGTGAAGGGCTTTAAAGCATTTATATCAATATAAATGTATGTGAATCACCTGCAAGCAATAGACTTATTTACATTTCATCAAGCTTCAAGTAGAACAGTGAGAGTAATCACTCCCTATAACTCTCCTTGGCTTCATTTTGACAGAGAAAATAACCTCACCCCAAAGATAGCAATGGAAGAGACCGGAGCTAGTTGAAACATATTTCAGAGACTATCACATTACAAATGGGGACGGAATGAGCTCTATCCCCTTCCAACCCCCCCCCCCCGCCCCCCCTCTTCACTACTTCAGTTTTTTATGTCTATGCTACGTACTGGTAACAGGATTACTTCAACTTTCGGAAATATGTGATTAATGAATAAAAAAGCTTGCGAGTGCCTCTCTACAAAAAGCCCTAAGGAGCTATTTTCAGCTCTCCAGTTATTTTCAAATGTAAAAGCATGTAGCCATGCACGCTTTTTGGAGATTCAGTCCAGAGCTTTAAGCCTCTTATTCATCACAAACCATTTTTTTATACACTAATATTATAGGTACATATGGATAGTTCCCCAAAAAATCTATGCTGCCATCAGAGGTAGTTCTTAGTCTTAGAGAAAAGATTCATGAATGAGGGTAAATTAAATATATGTAGTAAATGAAAGATACATATATAAAACATGTTTTACCAAAAAAAAATAGACAAATGAGATGAGTACAAATAAATGACAGGCATCACTCCCATATACTAATCCCAACTTACTGAGGACCATCTGAATATATGTGGTAATTAACTATTTCATGAATTTCATTTTCAGCATGTTCAGACGTCATGAAATGATGATGCCAGCCAAGTTACAATAAACACAGTCTTATGAAAATCAGACCTAAATGTCACTTCCACATAACGGTCACGTCCTCTGATCTCTCGTTATTGGCCAATCCATCATGTTCAAGGCCGACTCGGAACTTTGTGAATAGCATTTTCTCAGGTCAGGGATTTATATCCCCAACATCTGTATAAATATTTTCAATTTGATCACTTACTAGCGGAACAACCTTCAGGTATTATTTTAATCAGACCGAGAATAATTATACGTTACCTCTTTTATAAATTACAAGATACCGTAGTATTTTCATGCATACATATACATAATATTTACAAATTCTTTCGGTAACTAATAATTATGAAAAATAGAGTATCTAATTAATTTATCTACAAAATTGCACAAGAAAAGTAGGCATAACACTTACTTAATTCCACCACCTTGCTATCTAGCTATATTTTAATTTAGTATTTTAATGGAGAACAGCCAGTCAGCAGGGTTCGAATTTTGCACAAGTCCGCTTGTCTGACACTAGTTAGGGAAATTCCTGCTGACTACTAAATTTTTAGGCCCACTGTTTCTGTTGACCAGTAAAATTCCTTTCTTGTTGTTAATAAACCAATTTACCGCTAGTCAAGATAAACCATGGACAAGCTCATATTGATGGTTGTAGTCTGATGAAGTAGTTCATATATTTTAGAAATTCAAACCCTGGTTAGAAGCATGCAATGGTGTTTTCTTTTCTTCGCGCTGTTAGCCAGTGAGTTACATACTTTTACATGCACACATACAAGAATCAAAATTTTGAATATTATTACACTCAAAGAACAAAATCTGAGTGGCACGAGAATTCATTTTTGGACTGTCTGTCCGTCTTGCTGTCTCTCTGTCTAAACTGCAAGTAGCAACTATCCATGGGTTCCAAGAACAATTTGGGGTTAATCTCATGAAGTCAGTTGGGCTTGAAATGTTGACACTAACATCACTGAGTATTATACTATTATCAGTGCGGTACAACTCCAAAACGGGAAACGTTCCCAAATTGGGAAATATATTTCCTGAACAGGAAAACTTTGGCAAATATGATTGTTCATTCATAAATTGCAAACAACACAAATATTATACTCAAATGTCATCTAAATAAGTAAGTTTAGTATTGTTTCATAATACAGAATGATGATTTTTTCTCATTATGGTTTCAATTGTTCAAATAATGCTATTATGAAATTTGGATCCTAATTTGCTCAGTCATTGCACTTCTCTGCACATTGACAATCCACACAAAGACAGCTCACTTTGACCCTGCTATCACATGATCAGACAGTGTCTTGATCGTTAGCCATTGTTAGCCTGAGATATTCCAGTCTGAATATCAAACATTGGTCAGCCCTACTGTGGGCTAACGATCAATTAAAACCATAATAAGAAAACATAATTATTCTGTATAATGAAACAGTACTAAAACTTGCTTATTTAGAGGACATTTGAGTATAATATTTGTGTTGTTTGCAATTTATGAATGAACCACCATATTTGCCTAAGATTTCTTGTTCAGGAAATATGTTTCTCAATTGGGAATGTTCCCTGTTTTGGAAAGTTTCGCACTGATTATATTATTCAATGGATTGTATTCTCCATGTTATTGGAATGTCTTTTTTTCTGCCTGCTATGCAAGCATCTCAGCAAATAACCTGAGACTAGTCTATTCTGCTCTGTATTCTGGCAAATTCCAGTACCTCAGTCCATGAATTGCCTCCCTTCACATCAATGTTTTTGGGCCTTGTAGTATCAGTTGCTGAAAGGAAATGGTTAGCCTGTGGCAGCATGCTGCATACACATTTAGTGTAAGAAGAAGACCATCTTTCATGTGAAAACATGTCAATGTTAGTGAGAAAACTTACATGCAAGTGACAGTTTCTTAGTTTCCCTGCTGTATCAGTTTCTCAGCGATTCCACAATGGCAACTCAATATGGTGTTTAGGATGCCACCAAGCAGTTTTTATAGCACCAAAGCCCCCTTGTATGATAGTATGAAACTGTTGCTTTGCAGTGCACTTGTTTGTTGAAAAAATATTCACACAGAAATTGCTCAAACTTCAAACAAATAGGCTACCTATTATTCTGTCATTATGCAAAAACAAATCAGTTCGATTTCATGATATGTATACACAAGAGTTTTATAACAAGCAGGCCAAATATGCTAAACAGATTATTTTGTCAATAAGCCATGTATCGTAATTACAGAAGTATCGCACACCTGCGTTTTTTCACGAGAGCCAACAATGCCAGGGTATTTTGTCGATTGCCAATTCAATAGTTCAAGAAATCAGCATAATAAATGTTGACATTAGAATAATTTTAGCATTTTAGCGCAAGTAAGCTTCCCAAGATGGTGGCTATGCATGTGCATGAACCTGCCCTTCAGTCTCAGGTCTGGCATGGGTACTTATGGGCTTACGATGTGGCTTATTCTTAGCATTTTACCCAAGGGATGATTACATTATTAAACCAAAATGATACTCTAGTATAATGCAGAATTATATCATCCTTGTCAATACTAGATTGACTTTGGTTAAATTTTTCAACAAGCACAAAGTGCACCTGCAAAGGATGGATTCACATAATTCATGCATGCAACTACTTCCAATGAGTCCCTTTCGAGAGAAAAAATAAACTGTCAGCCAAAATGAACCCATGACCCCTCCAGAGCGGGAAAATCAAATCTCCCCGCAAATTTAGCTACACTCCTTTGCAAGCAGGAAATCATCTTCAGGCTTCATAAATACTACATTGTTTGCTATCCGACTGAATAGCGCCTTCACTCGGTCTATCCCCAACTCTCCCTCCCACAAAGTTTGTAAGTGGTTCTCCACAACCGTGACATCCATCATGTCCTCTCCAAGGTCATCATATACCATCTGCAACACGAGGAGCACATTTTTATATGGGGCATTGTCGTTGTCACAGTATGAATGAAGCATAAGGGCAGCATCAGGGGACAAGCTTTCCAGATTCACTAACAATGCACCCTTGCTACCAGATGTCAGTGTCTCCTGTAATCTCTGATCTAGGTCAAGTTTTTCATCAGCGGGACTCCGATGGTTCAGCTCTTCAACACGGATCTCTAACAGACTCTCATCTGTTCTGGATATGTTATGCAAGATGTTCAGGATCTGCACCAACTTCTTGGCAATACATTTCATCACCGGAAGGCTCTTTCTCTGCCCAACCATTAGAACTACGGCGGGATGAAGCGGATCTGGTTCTGTCAATATGTGCTTGATAGAAGTACGCAGGACCTTCCAAGACCTGGGTTCTTGGGCCAAGAATTTGGACTGCAAGGCTCCCAGATCTGTTTTGAATGTATCAAAAAGATCTGGTGAATAGCCATCTTCTTTAGATTCACTAACCAGGACAAAGTATACACCAGCACCGGCAAGGACAATGACCAACACAACTATACACCAAATAATAGGATTTTCTGCAGAATTTTTATGTTCACACTTCGGTGACTTGGGCGAGACATGTTTGATCTGAGTGTGGCGATGAGGTTCTTCACAAGTGGTATGATATCTCTCATAATCATCAGAGAGATCATCAAAGGAATTCTGCTCATCAGCGTACTTGTCTCTGTTTCGGCTTCGAAGGTCGTAAGCACGGGGACTGTCTGTTGGAGAATAAGGAAGTTTGCCACGTGGACTCGTACTCCCAGAATGGAGAGGACGACGACGTGATGCTGGTGACGGACTTGCGACAAAACTGGAGTCGACATGATCTGATGAGCTTGTCGCAAAATGGCTGGATTTAGTGTACTCGCCCTCATTGGATGAATAAGAGGCTGTGAGATCATCATCATCATCATCAACTGGCAGATCAGGATAAAGTTTGGAGAATTTTGGGGACTTAGGTGAGGTGGCCATTTTGGGTGATATATCTGACCTAGTCCTTGATCGAGTCTTTCGTCCATCCATGATGAATGTCGTCAAAAGAGCTCAGCACTGAACATCTGGTATCCAAGCCTGTGAAAGAGAGTCAGTTTTCAAATATGTAATTATTACATAGATGGGAATATAATATACTACATGTATGAAGGTGGAAAGAACCACTTATGTATCTGGAAGGCTGGAATTAGGTGTGTGGTCAGCAATACAGATCGCGATATGGGTTTATATGCAGTGGTCAGGAAAATTTTCTCCCTTGTCGTGTAGCCAATTAGCGACCAATACTCTTTGTTGAATACTAAATCATCCCTGGACCAAGGACTATTATATGGAATAAAGAAGAACTGGTTAGGATTATTTCCATATCATTTGTTCATTGTTTCCAACTGAGTTTGGTCTTAGTCCATTCCTGGTAAAAATTTTGCTTTCTATAAAAATGAGAACTTATTTATAGCCTTGTATCATAATGAAGTTGTATTCTAGATAACAAGTCCAGTTATTTCAGGCATTCATTATCTGCTGCTAACATTGCATTCTTACTATATACATTTACCAGTCAGACACAATGTGAAGAAAGAAAAAAAATGGTCCTTGTCCAACTTATTAGAAAATACTATGTTTAGTAATTATTTGAACTGCTTCATGGAAATCCATGCACTTAGCTGCTTCACCATCAAAGCAGAAACTAAAGACAATAACGGTAGGCCATAAATCTTGTACAAAATTTCATTCTGTTGGATAGTTTTTGTTTGGAAGGAGGAATAGAAGCCCTCAACCAACGCTATTATGCTACCTCGGTCAATGTCAAATATAAGCCACATCGTAATCCCAGAAGTACCTCATATTACCGCATATTCTTGCCAGGCGCAGGACAGAAGGGCAGGTTCACGCACATGCGGGTTTTTTCATGACAGCCAGAAACGCCACCATCTCAGGACGCTTACCGGCACTCAGATAAAATACCCTAGCATTGCTGGCTGTTGTGAAAAAACACATGTGCGTGAACCTGCCCTTCAGTCTCATGCCTGGCGCGACAATGCAGTAAAATGCGGTATCTCTGGGATTGCGATGTGGCTTATTGGTCAAAGCCTACGAGACGTCAGTGGAATTAACCCACCACAACATTTTATTGACCACATTATCAAGTCCCCTTATATTTAATTTCTGTATTTACTAATTTATATGTAGCAACCTTATGTAAGAAACATGTTCCTCAGTATGACTTGACGTGGCTTGGACCGACTTTGGTTGTTGTTGTTGTTGAAAGAATTGGCCATGAATTGATGTCGTGGATTATAGATGGTCCATATTTCAACCGGAGAAAATACGGCAGAAGTTTTACTTTTACTGAACTTTTACTGAACTACTTCAGTTAACCGTGTTCACCCTTATAAATGTGAGAGTTCAATCACAAACAGCCTTCACTTTACCGTTTCCAGCGACGAGGCTATCCACCTGGATACGTCAACAAGATCCAACCAGAAATTTTGGAAACTGAAACTTGTGTTTGCAGAACTGCAAGGGAGAAAACTCCAGGACGGAGTCACTATTTTCAGAGGCTCTCGAGGTGGGTGCAATGTCCGTACAAAGCTAGAATAGATTTTATTTAGCTAATCAAAGCACCCTTTAAGGGTATGAGAATCACGGAAAAATACATTAATGATTTTAGATCATTTGTTAGATAATTTTTTACGTATATTGGTATCAATTATAGGCCTATAGACTTTTCTTACTCAATATATGGTACAATTTATCTAGCCTTGGTGGACCAGTAAGATAACACTTTTGAGGGATTTTAATTTCCAGAAATGGGATTTGAATATTAAAATAAAAACTAGTGGCAGAAAACAAAGGACCGAACTTTGATAATTATTTTCAGGTATGAATATATTCTCCAGCAGCAATTTACTTGAGTGAGGAACGATTTCAAAGAGAGTGGTTTGATCTCCGAAAATATGGTGATTCGGGACCAGGTTAATACTTTATGTAAGCATCACGAGACAATGCATACAATAGCCAAGTCTGGGGATACAATAGCCAAGTCTGGGTAATACAATGTGTCTAGACATGTGCCTTTTCAACCACACAAAGACCCAGACAATAGTTCCTACATGAAGTATCAACCCAGGACCAGTAAGCGAACACTTGCTTCTCAGCGATTTTTCGACAATTTAGAGATACATTATTATTGGATATTAGTCATTGTATGTCGAGAATAGATTGTTGAGCAAATATAGCACTTATCCACAGTAAAACTGACATCCACTGAGTGAAAAACATCATAAAGCCGTTGCCTACCGTCAAAAACTACGTCGGAGGGAGCAGTCATTTTACCATGAAGTACCGCCATTCCACATTATGAGAGAAAAGAAGGGGAATAACTCAAATCATTACTTGTCCCCTCCAAATCCACAGTAGCGCCCTCACCAGCATCAAAACTTTTGCCGATGTCAAAGATGACGAAAGAAAAAGTTATTTTTCCCAGATATCATCAGATTCACCATCAATTTCTTCAACTTCTAGTGTAATTACTATCTTGATCTGACTTTCTTTCAGTTTGTACAAAGGAAGCAAATCTCAAAATATTTTATTTGTTGATCTCCCAAGCGACCTGTCGTCTGCTTTTTCTAACAGAATCGGGCGACAAACGAGCCAGTTTTGTAAGTAGAAATAACCAACTAATCAAGTAGTTGAACAATTATAAGTTTTGTGTATTGTTAATTTCCCAGGATTTAGTATTTTGCCTCATTTGTTTGGACCTGTTCGCTTACTGGTCCTGTTCGCTTACTGGTCGGAAGCTGCTACCCCAACATGGTAAATCGAGCACCATTAAATTAATAAGCAATAATTCTATTCAATTATACAGTTAACTTGCACAGGGCAATTATAATCATTTAGATTGGTAATTCGATTCAAATCTGAAAAAATACGCAACAATCTCATTATAACAATTAAGGCACATGAAGGTACCAATTAGATAGTACACCCGGTGACCATCAGGGAAACTAACCTACCGTAGCAGATGACACAGCAAATCTAGATAAAAAAGCAGTGTGGATGAACACAGCAAAGCTGGTGACAATTTGTAAGCTATGGCCCTTCGTTTGAAAGAAATATAGCTGGGGGGGGGTTAATCCCGGTGGTGGGGGTTTGAAGGTCGGTGAACACGTTCGATATTCCAACGTGGTCGATGGGCCATCGCCCACAAATACTTTAATAACATTTTGCGTATGCATCCGTTGCCAATCAGGTATATTACGTGCCGGGTACAAAACAGCTAGAACATATAAAACAATTCACGACGAGGAGAAAGTTCCGATATAAATCTGAATGTAAAAGTCTTAGAGCAGCTTCTTACATTTAATTGAAATTTGCCCAGTCACATATTGATTCGGCCCCAAGTCAGTTCCAATGCAGAGTCAGTTCCGACCCGCTACCACCTTCCCAAAACATTGGTTTTTGTCACAACCAAGACCACGTGAAATCTTAAGAGGCCTACATTTGGTGAATTCGAACAAGTTGATCATCCTTTCAATCATCTTTATATTATATTATTCATTCATGGGTCTTGTTAAGATCAGCTTTGCAGACCCACTCCATACACACAAGTAGTATATAAAAGCAGAATGTAAATAGACAGTTCTGAAACAGGGAAGCCGAGAAGCCGATGACGTCATAAGTAGGTCGAGATGACGTCATAAATAGGTCGAAGTCGTGCATCTTTTTATAGAGTCGTGACTTTTTTGCGGGGTTCGAGGTTATCGTCTAGTTATGGGGCCATACTTATAGCCTGGAGGTGCAATGTTCATCGTCTATTTATAGAGCTCTACCTATAACAATCAATAGTTTATTGCACCACTTTGAGACATACAAAGCATGGCAAGAGACAAATTAGTTGAAAATATTTACATTATATACAGTGCATACATTGCGATACAACATAATCGCAATAATAAAGTAAAAGTAGTACTATTTACATAGTGGACAACAGGAAGTGCTCTGCTGGAGGAGTTATTTTGGTGCTATGCGCAGCTGGTACAACCCAGTACCCGGAGGTGCGATGTTCATTGAACCGTGACTATTGCGTGAGAAGTGTTTGCGGTGTTTTATATCTGTTCAGCGGACCGTGTCTATAGTTAGCGATGGAGCGTGACTAATGAAAGCAGGAGGCTATTTTGCGCAGTGTCGACTATATACTTGCCTTAAGTAGGTCATCATATCGTAAATACACCGAAGTCGTATTGATTCCTATGTTGATACTGTTGTATTATGCTACATATATCCCGTAAATTCCTTAGTATGCCCCCACAGCCTCCAAATTTTGTTTTGGAGTATGCAAATTTTTTTTTTTTTTTTTTTTTTTGACTTTCGTCGATTTTTCTATAAATTACCGATGGTGATATCTCGGGAACTAAGACGGATAGAGACTCGAGGCTTACGGCGTTGTATTCCTCTCGTATAGATGCACAATAAAGACCCTATACAATTTTATCGCCCGACGGTATCTTTCGCCGCAATTAGACGATAATCGGTGTCACGTGATTCGGCGATTTCTCGAAAAATAAGCGACATACCGGCTCGCGGTTTGCGGCGTTGTTTTTCTCGTGTAGGGGGTCTACCGTAAAGCTTCTATACGAATTTATCGTATCTCCGTAAGTTTCGCCTCTATTCGGTGTCGAAATACGCTCTGTTTACATACTTAACCGCACATGGAATGCGGGAACGCGAAAAATAGGTCAACCGGAAGTGACGTCGATAAAATAGAAAAGTCTCCATAAGTGCGGTTATTTGACAGTCATACGTCATTATCACCTCAATATATCATATATAAGGACGAATTGCCTTAACGCATCATACTGTCTCTACTATTCGAACGCGTCACCAATAACACGATGGAAGAGGTCCACCGACAAGCAATTCGCCAAAATCTTTTGATTCTCATCAAAAAGATAACATTTGTGTCCGCAATATGTGATTCGCTAAGACGAAATACGACATTAACGATGGAAATGTACGAAGACATTATGGCTGAGAAGACGAGTGGTTGAGTGCTGCATTTGTTGAACTTGATACCTAAACGAGGTCCGAAGGCCTTTTATGCGTTTGTGGAAACTCTACAGAAGACTGGCAACATTACATTAGCCCAACTGCTACAGCCTGAACTTAAGAAGACTTCTATCGTTGATGTTGGATACATCTTCATGACTGGGTTCCATTTGGGATACAATGTCTTCGTCAATGTGGGAACCTCTAAAGGACACGCCTGCATAGATATTACCGAGAGTATAGATGTAGCCGACTCCGACCCTTTGCCCCATATAAAAACCGTACGTTTATCGCGGGAGGGTTGGATGAAGTTGACGGATCGTTAAGATCGACGACCTGATAGTGAAACGCGTAGTCAATGCCGAACCTTTACCGTTGTCAGAAGACGTGTACTTGAGTTACAGCTTCTACCGAGGACAGGGTAAAATTCATGTTCGTCGCTGGAAGACGGATGAGAATAGGCGCAACAAAATCCATCCAACAAAAGACGGACAGACTTTGGACGTGACTATGTGGTCAAATTTGAAAAACTGTGTGGAGGGCGTTGAGAAAGCCTTGAACGTTATCCGTCACGCGAGTGAATATATGATAGACGCTGAGGCGGGGTCAAGTTTGTTCAACGATAATGGAGAGTGAATGAGTACCAGTGAAATGACTGTATATATTTTTATGTTCATCGACTCGTAAGAGGACCATATACTTGGAAAATCTGTGACATTGCTTGAAAAAGGGACAATTCGCATTTATACTTCGTGGATAAATAAAAATGTCAAAGTATATCATAGCCTTGTCTTTTTATGTACTTTTTTATGGGGAGAAGGAAGAGGAGGAGGATGTGTGTGTGTGTGGTGGGGGAGGAGGAGGAGGAAGTGGAGGAGGAGGAGAAGGAGGAAGGGGAGGAGGAGGAGGAGGAAGTGGAGGAGGAGGAGGAGGAATTATATAACTAGTATAAAATAGAGGCAAAGCAATACGAATTGTCGTACCTATATCATAACTCTATGAGAAAAAAATTTGCATTCCTTTAGAAACCGTTGAACGCATCACTACTATCGCTTTATCATGTCGGCAGAAGACAATCTTGACTATGTAGGTATGTGGATTAAATTTTATCGAGACTAGAGTAGAGCTTACCTAAAGGAGGAAATTTGTGAGATTGAGGGACAGAGTGTATTCTCCTCCAAACTCCCTTAATATCGCACAAAGCAACAGTACGCTGAACTCGACTAACAAATCATGTACAAGAGAAATGACAGTTGAACTAAGTTCACCGGCACAGCGAGTTGTAGAGCAGGCTAAAGCAGAACTCTGTAGACAGCGTCACAAAGTAAGCGTGCAAGTTCCAGAGGAGGAGGAGGAGTCAGAAAACATTCTCGCGTCCAGATAACCTGATGAGACATCAACTTATACACCAACAGGGGACTCAGCCGATAAAAGCAGAACATCCGTATCAACGTTATCGCGAGACTTCATCTATGGCTCTTTCAAGAGCATCACAACATCCATTTACTATGGTCGTCAGCGGCCCGACTGGTTGTGGGAAGACCTCATGGGTAATGAAATTTTTGGAATGTGCTAATATCGATCCCTCTTCAACACGCGTCGTATGGTGTTACAGTCAATGGTAGTCAGTCTATGATTCTACAAGTCTGAAAAATGTCAACTTCCTCCCCGGCATACCCCATGACATAGGCGAAGAGTATTACTTCAACCCCGACCAAACCAACGTTATTGTTCTGGACGATTTGATGGATGAGGTAAAGCGCGAAGAAAAAGTTGCCGACCTATTCACCAAAGGGTCGTATCACAGAAATTTGTCCATAATTTATCTGACTCAGAATCTCTTCCCTCAAGGCAAGGCATCTCGAGATATCACGCTAAACTGTCAGTATTTCGTTCTATTCAATAATCCTATTGATAGACAGTAAATTAGCACGTTCGGGAGACGAATCTTTCCTCGGGATACGACACGTTTCACGGCAAAATTTCACGAAGCCACATCTCGTCCGTACGGATATCTGTTCATCGATTTAAAACCTCATACAGCGGAAAATGACAGACTGTCTACCAATGTAATATCAGGCGATGAGGAACTCGTGAAAGAAGAAGAACAACTGCCACCTCGTCCAGCCCCAATTCATGATCCATCAACTTAAATTCCACGCATACCATCTTACGATCCGGCATGGTCCGCTAAGAGGAATGAACAAGTGGGAGAGGGATTATAAACGAAGATGGATCCACCGTGGTTCAAACGGAATGAAAATGATGACGAGTCTCAGCCGAGGCAGATGATCCATAGGAGCGGGAATGAAATGGAACGACGAAAGAGAAAATACCCTTCAGATGACGAACTCATCCATCCTGTGGAAATAGATCTACCTACCCATTTGCGGAAACGGGTCAAATATAACGTGTGGAAGAACATGTTCGGTAAACCTATCGCGATAGATTGTAGGGTTGACATTGACGAGAGAAAACAGCGATATACAAGCCAAGGTTACGACGAGGATGAGTCTGGTGCAAATGCTATGGAGGAATATACTCCAACGATGATGACCTTACGCCAAAAATACTACAATCTCCTCGTGAACATACAAAAGCTACAAACCGATTATATTCATAACGAGATCTTGAAAAAACGAGGCGTCTGCAAACGATATACGACATAGACTACGAGGAAGCACTCGGGCAGACGATTAAGATGCGAAAATGCTTATTCGATAAGTTGATTGATGACGGTGATAGCGAGGACTCCGAATAAAGACCCCAGTAGATTCGTACATAAACATTGAATGGAAGACTAGATGTCGAAATGATACCCACAACAATGGAGATGTATTTCATATAAGCAGTTTTCTCTCATTCTTTGTGCAGTGCTATGAGTTGATGAATAAAGCGATTATTTGGTAATCTTCGTATTGCTTTGCCTCTATTTTATACTAGTTATATAATTCCTCCTCCTCCTCCTCCTCCTCCTCCACTTCCTCCTTCTCCTCCTCCTCCTCCTCCACTTCCTCCTCCTCCTTCACCACACACACACACACATCCTCCTCCTCTTCCTTCTCCCATACAAGAGTACATAAAAAGACAAGGCTATGATATACTTTGACATTTTTATTTATCCACGAAGTATAAATGCGAATTGTACCTTTTTCAAGCAATGTCACAGATTTTCCAAGTATATGGTTTCATGTTCTTTGCATGTATCGTCCTCTTACGAGTCGATGAACATAAAAATATATAGTCATTTCACTGGTACTCATTCACTCTCCATTATCGTTGAACAAACTTGACCCCGTCTCAGCGTCTATCATATATTCACTCGCGTAACGGATAACGTTCAATGCTTTCTCAACGTCCTCCACACAGTTTTTTTTTCAAATTTGACCACATAGTCAGGTCCTAAGTCTGTCCATCTTTTGTTGGATGGATTTTGTTGCGCCTATTCTCATCCGTCTTCCAGCGACGAACATGAATTTTACCCTGTCATCAGTAGAAGCTGTAACTCAAGTACACTTCTTCTGACAACGGTAAAGGTTCGGCATTGACTACGCGTTTCACTATCAGGTCGTCGATCGTAACGATCCGTCAACTTCATCCAACCCTCCCGCGATAAACGTACAGTTTTTATATGGGGCAAAGGGTCGGAGTCGGCTACATCTATACTCTCGGTAATATCTATGCAGGCGTGTCCTTTAGAGGTTCCCACATTGACGAAGACATTGTATCCCAAATGGAACCCAGTCATGAAGATGTATCCAACATCAACGATAGAAGCCTTCTTAAGTTCAGGCTGTAGCAGTTGGGTCAATGTACTGTTGCCAGTCTTCTGTAGAACTTCCACAAACGCATAAAAGGCCTTCGGACCTCGTTTGGGTATCAAGTTCAACAAATGCCGCACTCGACCATTCGTTGTCTTCTCAGCCATAATGTCTTCGTACATTTCCATCGATAATATCGTATTTCGTCTTAGCAAATCACATATTGCGGACACAAATGTTATCTTTTGATGAGAATCAAAAGATTGTGGCGAATTGCTTGTCGGTGGGCCTCTTCCATCGTGTTATTGGTGACGCGTTCGAATAGTAGCGACAGTATGATACGTTAAGGCAATCCGTCCTTATATATGATATATTGAGGTGATAATGACGTGTGACTGTCAAATAACCGCACTTATGGAGACTTTTCTATTTTATCGACGTCACTTCCGGTCGACCTATTTTTCGCGTTCCCGCATTCCATGTGCGGTTAGGTAAGTAAACAGGGCGTATTTCGACGCCGAATAGAGGCGAAACTTACGGAGATACGATAAATTCGTATAGGAGCTTTACGGTAGACCCCTACACGAGAAATACAACGCCGCAAACCGCGAGTCCATATGTCGCTTATTTCTCGAGAAATCGCCGAATCACGTGACACCGATTATCGTCTAATTGTGACGAAAGATATCGTCGGGCGATATAATTGTATAGGGTCTTTATTGTGCATCTATACGAGAGGAATACAACGCCGTAAGCCTCGAGTCTCTATCCGTCTTAGTTCCCGAGATATCACCATCGGTAATTTATAGAAAATTCGACGAAAATCGGCGAAGTCCAAAAAAACAAAAAACAAAATAGAAATTTATTTTAACTCCGAAACAAAATTTGGAGGCTGTAGGGGCATAACTAAGGAATTACGGGATATATGTAGCATAATACAACAGTATCAACATAGGAATCAATACGACTTCGGTGTATTTACGATATGATGACTTACTTAAGGCAAGTATATAGTCGACACCGCGCAAAATAGCCTCCTGCTTTCATTAGTCACGCTCCATCGCTAACTATAGACACGGTCCGCTGAACAGATATAAAACACCGCAAACACTTCTCACGCTATAGTCACGGCTCGGTGAACATCGCACCTCCGGGTTATAGATAGAGCTCTATAAATAGACGATGAACACCGCACCTCCAGGCTATAAGTATGGCCCCATAAATAGACGATAACCTCGAACCCCGCAAAAAAATCACGACTCTATAAAAAGATGCACGACTTCGACCTATTTATGACGTCATGTCCACCTACTTATGACGTCATCGGCTTCCCCGCTTCCCTGTTTCAGAACTGTCTATTTACATTCTACTTATAAACCCCTTTTTCTGTCGTATTCGTGGCGGTGGTTTTTTAAAGGAGTGGCGTCAGGCAATATAGCAATATCCCATGTTAATATCCACGTGAGGGGGCGTTTTGAGGCCGTGACAGGTACTAAATGGGAACGGACACCACGGAAATACCTTTATCGGTTACTTTTAGCGTGTGAAAACTCACCTCTTTACCCTGAAGAATTTCAGCCAAAGGTACACACTGAACATTTCTCGAAAAAATATGCTTGTTTTAGTTTATTTTTTCGCTCCATTATTTCGCCAATTATTATATTTTTCGGAAAATATCCATCAACATATGGCCAGGACTTTGAACTTTCGTGACCAGTAGAAATTTAGTTAAGAAAAAAAAGAAAAAAAAAGAGTGGTGGATTTTCAAACTTCCAGAAAAAAAAGTTTGATGGCTAAGATGATCATTTCGATGTCGTTTGATTACCGTGGGAAAAGAAAACATTACAAGAAAAAAACAAGGTTTGCTAAACCATAAATGTAAAAAAAAAATGCACTTTTGTACTTTTCTTGGTCTTTTGTCCGAATTCACCCCACTGTCCGAGTTTACGGTATAAGCTGAACATTCACCAGGGGGACCGTTCGCTATTACTTCAATATACTTATAGCGAACATTCACAATGGGGACCGTTCTCTATTACTTCAATATACTTGTAGCGAACATTCCCCAGGGGTACCGTTCTCTATTACTTCAATATGGTTATAGCGAACATTCACCATGGGGACCGTTCTCTATTACTTCAATATATACTTCTAGCGAACATTCACCATGGTGAATCTGGCCGTACTCTGTCCCTTCGATTTATTTATAAAGTGGACATTCACCAGGGGGCCCATCTCTATTACTTCAATATGCCTATAAGGTGAACATTCACCAGGAGGAGCGATCTCTATTACTCCAATATACCTAGAAGATGAACATTCACCAGGAGGACCGATCTCTATTACTTCAATATATCTATAAGGGGAACATTCACCAGGGGAGCGATCTCTATTACTCCAATATGCCTAGAAGATGAACATTCACCAGGGGGACCGATCTCTATTACTTATACCAATAAGATGCACATTCACCATGAGGACCGATCTCTATTACTTCAATATGTCTATAAGGGGAACATTCACCAGGGGAGCGATCTCTATTACTCCACTATGCCTAGAAGATGAACATTCACCAGGGGGACGATCTCTATTACTTCAATATGCCTATACGGTGAACATTCACCAGAAGGAGCGATCTCTATTACTCCAATATACCTAGAAGATGAACATTCACCAGGGGGACCGATCTCTATTACTTCAATATGCATATAAGATGAACATTCACCAGGGGGAGCGATCTCTATTACTCCAATATACCTAGAAGATGAACATTCACAAGGGGGACCGATCTCTATTACTTATACCAATAAGATGCACATTTACCATGAGGACCGATCTCTATTACCTTACTAACCTATAAGGTGAACATTCACCAGGGGAACCGATCTCTATTACTTCAATATATCTATAAGATGAACATTCACCGGGGGACCGATCTCTATTACCTCACTATACCTATAAGGTGAACATTCACCAAAGGGACCGATCTCTGTTACTTCAACATACCTATAAGATTAACATTCACCAGGGGGACCGATCTCTGTTACTTCAATATACCTATAAGATGAACATTCACCAGGGGGACCGATCTCTATTACTTCAATATACCTACAAGATGAACATTCACCAGAGGGACCGATCTCTATTACTTCAATATATCTATAAGATGAACATTCACCAGGGGGACCGATCTCTGTTACTTCAATATACCTATAAGATGAACATTCACCAGGGGGACCGATCTCTGTTACTTCAATATACCTATAAGATGAACATTCACCAGGGGGACCGATCTCTGTTAGTTCAACATACCTATAAGATTAACATTCACCAGGGGGCCGATCTCTATTACTTCAATATACCTATAAGATGAACAATCACCAGGGGGCCGATCTCTGTTACTTCAATATACCTATAAGATGAACATTCACTGGGGGGCGGGGGGCGTTCTCTATTACTTCAATATACCTATAAGATGAACATTCACCAGGGGGACCGATCTCTGTTACTTCAATATACCTATAAGATGAACATTCACTGGGGGCGGGGGCGTTCTCTATTACTTCAATATACCTATAAGGACAACATTCACCAAGGAGATCTTTCTCTATCACTTCAATAGACCTATAAGATGAACATTCACCAGGGGGACCGTTCTCTATTACTTCAATATACCTATAAGATGAACATTCACTGGGGGGCGGGGGGCGTTCTCTGTTACTTCAATATACCTATAAGGACAACATTCACCAAGGAGATCTTTCTCTATCACTTCAATATACCTATAAGATGAACAGACCTATAAGATGAACATTCACCAGGGGGACCGTTCTCTATTACTTCAATATACCTATAAGATGAACATTCACTGGGGGGCGGGGGGCGTTCTCTATTACTTCAATATACCTATAAGGACAACATTCACCAAGGAGATCTTTCTCTATCACTTCAATATACCTATAAGATGAACATTCCCTGGGTGGCGGGGGGCGTTCTCTATTACTTCAATATACCTATAAGGACAACATTCAACAAGGAGATCTTTCTCTATTACTTCAATGTACCTATAAGATGAACATTCACCAGGGGGACCATTCTCCATTACTTCAATATACCTAGCTATAAGTTGAAAATTCACCAATGGGACAGTTCTCTATTACTTCAAGATACGTATAAGGTGAACATTCACCAGGGGGACCATTCTCCATTATTAATATACCTATAAGGTGAAAATTCACCAATGAGACTGTTCTCTATTACTTCAATATACCGTAAACTGGGGTGTATTCGGAAGGATTTGAAGGTTTTTCTCATGTAATCATATCTGGCACAGACATTTAATGATGTTCCACGTATAAGCTCTTAAAATTGAGTCCATATTGGATAATTATTAATTAAGCTAATTAAGTCTATAAAGTTCATCCGAATTCACCCCAGGAGTTTCACAATTTCGTAAAAGTTGTGTTTTTTCGAGCATAGCCATCTAATATCGACCTTTTCCAGGTAACAAATCGGAACGGACACCAAGGAAATATCTTTATCGGTTATTTATAGTGTGTCCGAATTCATCCCTATGCCCGGAAAAATTCCAGCCAAAGGTATCAACTGAACATTTCTCGAATAAATATGCTTGTTTTATTTTATTTTTTGGCTCTATTATCTCGTCAACTATTTTGTGTTTCGAAAAATATCCATCAACATATGGCCAGGGCTTTGAACTTTCGTGACCAGTAGGAGTTTTGCAAAAATTGAGATAAACGAAAAAAGATAGTGCCACGGCACTGTAGCTCATCTGGTTGTAGCTAAATAATATATAGCCCTCACGAGAATGAGGTATACTCGTGAGGGCTATATATTATTTAGCTAGTTGTAACTAGAGAAAGCAGCTGTAAGAAATTTTCACTAAAGAACTGCAATAGATGAGTTTCTAACTTGTGTTATCCCCTTTGAACACTAAATGATCCATGCAGTAATTTCCTCAGATTTCATGATAACAAAAGTTTCATGGGAAATTCAAGATGCGGCCATAGTTCAGTTCAGTTCGTAATTTCCCCCTTTGAGAGAGGCGCCTCCATAGGAGTACATATTAATATACAATCAATTGGAACCACTCAACATTTATAGCTCAACTATCGTGCTGTGAAATGAACATTTATACAATTCTATAAACTATACTATCCTGAAATAATAATAATAATAATAAGCTTTATTTCAAGAGGGTGGTACAATACTCAGTCAGCTGCAGGCTGATCTACCCTGAGACCCTCACACACACACACATGTACAAAATCAGCATCAATAGAGAAGAATATTGACAGACATATATTCAGTAAAATAAAATAGTACTAATCAAACATTTTTCATATATTGAGTTCTAAAACTCTGCACTGAGGAAGCACTATGGCATTCTGGTTTTAGTGAATTCCACAAAACTGAACCAGAGTATGACAGAGACTTTTTGAATAGTTCAGAATGTGGAAGGGGAATTTTCAAATTGTTATTTGTGTGAGAACGGAGAATCCTATGACTAGAGATATTGTTCGAGAAGAGTTCTTTCATATAATGTGGGTAGTGATCATTAAGAGATTTATACACAGTAACAGCCTTGTGGTATTTTACATACTCTTCAATATTTTGCCAACCCAGAGTTTTGAATAACTCAGCTGTAGAAGTACTTTTGGTTTTGTTCAGAATAAGTCGAGCAGCAGTTTTTGCAGTTTATTTACTCGATCCAGAAGATGTTTGGAACAATTTCCCCATATGGATATACAGAAGTTAATGTGAGGCAACACATAACCATTATAAAAAATCAGTCGAGTATTCTGTGGAAGTAAATTCCTGTGTTTTCTCAATATGGACAGCATGGAGGATATTTTATTGCAAATGGTGTCCACATGATTTTCCATGATAAATTTTCCTGAATATGCAGACCGAGCAATTTTTGGCTTGACACTTTCTCAATTATAGTGTCTTCAACTGTGATATTGTAACTTTGCTGACCACTATTCTTGAGTTTAGCAGCTGTTCCTATTAACATTGACTTAGTTTTTTGGGGATTAATAATCATTTTATTGTCTCTGCACCACGTTTGAACACCCAACATGCCTTGGGTAAGTCTGTGTTCAATGACACATACAGATTTTGAGGAAGTGTGTACAGAGGTGTCATCAGCATACTTATCAACATCACAGCTGTTCACGGACAATACAATATCATTCAAATACAGTATAAATAAGAGGGGCCCAAGTATGGACCCCTGTGGAACACCAGAATTAACTCTTAAAGGATCAGAGACTGCTTTTCCAAGGGACACTCTTTGGAATCTTGAACTCAAATATGATGTAACCCATTGTAAAGCAGAGTCAGTAAAGCCATATATTTTCAATTTCTGCAATAGTAAATCGTGATCAACAAGGTCAAAGGCCTTTTTGAAGTCTATCATCACCAGACCAACTAGTTCCCCATTGTCTATAGCTTGATTCCAGCTTTCTGTGAGTTTGGTCATAGCAGTAAAACAGGAATGTTTGGGGCGAAAACCAGACTGATTTTTTGTAAGGAGATCATGGGATGAAATAAAGTGCTGTGAAAGTCTAACCATGTGAGCTTCCTAACAATGTATGCGATGTACTACTGTGAGTGGATTTATATAGCGGTCACTGAACGGTAGACGTTGAAGGGTAAGGAGTACAGGCATCATGAATATTTATTAGCTGAAATCGCGCCAAAGCTGACGCGCCAAAGAATGTGGCCTAGATTCGGCGGAACTTTCCTTGGAGGTTCTAGAGTCTGGGACCGCTATTCAACTCACTCAAAAACAGATAGGCCGTCACACATCACCCAGCCTTATTCTCTTTAAACGTATGAATATTTTCCCATCAGACTGCAATTCTTTTTTGATGTAATAAAATGATAATTATCCCTCGCCAAACGAAGGCACATAGCTTTGTATGGAAACGACGAAGGTCATTACCATGAATTATACATAAAACTAGCTAAAAATCCAGCTGTATTGTACTGCACGTTTCACATAATTGATCTATATATATCTGGATTACTGGTGCCATAAAACAGTAGGCCTATCTGAATTTTAGATTTGACCAGGCATTTTAAAATTATCGTGAGTATTTGAGGGATGCTATGTAGTACTATTGTGTTAATTCAACAAGTTTTCATATTTATAATTCTCTGTTCTCCTCCTGATGTCAAATATTCGTCATACATAAATCCTCAAATATGAAGCACTAAATCTGAGAACTGGCGATCATATACAAACATTTATATGAGCACATTTCCACATTCATTTAAACAATCTCCGAAATATTCCCATTATGTGTTTATATCAAGCTTACGTTTTTCGTAAGCGACGAACGTACGCCCTCCACCCAATTGAAAACGTTGTTTTTATACTGCATGACAGTGACTATTTAGGAATTTAAATCACTTTTTCTTCTAGTCCAACCTTCCTCTAACCTTTCAGCCACACGACAGATAATTTCTGTTAAATTGTCCCCAGCTTGTTAGAGTTTTCTCCCCAAAATGGGTCGATTTTGCGTGACCACGGGTTGCGCGACCTCATCTCAGTAAAAATTATTTTAAAAATATATTCCGCCGTTCCACAACACTTAAATCACATTACAAGCCAAGGTTACGACGAGGATGAGTCTGGTGCAAATGCTATGGAGGATTATACTCCAACGATGATGACCTTACGCCAAAAATACTACAATCTCCTCGTGAACATACAAAAGCTGCAAACCGATTATATTCATAACGAGATCTTGAAAAAACGACCCGTCTGCAAACGATATACGACATAGACTACGAGGAAGCACTCAGGCAGACGATTAAGATGCGAAAATGCTTATTCGATAAGTTGATTGATGACGGTGATAGCGAGGACTCCGAATAAAGACCCCAGTGGATTCGTACATAAACATTCAATGGAAGACTAGATGTCGAAATGATACCCACAACAATGGAGATGTATTTCATATAAGCAGTTTTCTCTCATTATTTGTGCAGTGCTATGAGTTGATGAATAAAGCGATTATTTGGTAATCTTCGTATTGCTTTGCCTCTATTTTATACTAGTTATATAATTCCTCCTCCTCCTCCTCCTCCTCCTCCACTTCCTCCTCCTCCTCCTCCACTTCCTCCTCCTCCTCCACCACACACACACACACATCCTCCTCCTCTTCCTTCTCCCATAAAAGAGTACATAAAAAGACAAGGCTATGATATACTTTGACATTTTTATTTATCCACGAAGTATAAATGCGAATTGTACCTTTTTCAAGCAATGTCACAGATTTTCCAAGTATATGGTTTCATGTTCTTTGCATGTATCGTCCTCTTACGAGTCGATGAACATAAAAATATATACAGTCATTTGACTGGTACTCATTCACTCTCCATTATCGTTGAACAAACTTGACCCCGTCTCAGCGTCTATCATATATTCACTCGCGTAACGGATAACGTTCAAGGCTTTCTCAACGTCCCCCACACTGTTTTTTTTCAAATTTGACCACATAGTCAGGTCCTAAGTCTGTCCATCTTTTGTTGGATGGATTTTGTTGCGCCTATTCTCATCCGTCTTCCAGCGACGAACATGAATTTTACCCTGTCATCAGTAGAAGCTGTAACTCAAGTACACTTCTTCTGACAACGGTAAAGGTTCGGCATTGACTACGCGGTTCACTATCAGGTCGTCGATCGTAACGATATAGTCCGTCAACTTCATCCAACCCTCGCGCGAAAAACGTACGGTTTTTATATGGGGCAAAGGGTCGGAGTCGGCTACATCTATACTCTCGGTAATATCTATGCAGGCGTGTCCTTTAGAGGTTCCCACATTGACGAAGACATTGTATCCCAAATGGAACCCAGTCATGAAGATGTATCCAACATCAACGATAGAAGCCTTCTTAAGTTCAGGCTGTAGCAGTTGGGCCAATGTAATGTTGCCAGTCTTCTGTAGAGCTTCCACAAACGCATAAAAGGCCTTCGGACCTCGTTTAGGTATCAAGTTCAACAAATGCCGCACTCGACCATTCGTTGTCTTCTCAGCCATAATGTCTTCGTACATTTCCAATGTTAATATCGTATTTCGTCTTAGCGAATCACATATTGCGGACACACATGTTATCTTTTGATGAGAATCAAAAGATTTTGGCGAATTGCTTGTCGGTGGACCTCTTCCATCGTGTTATTGGTGACGCGTTCGAATAGTAGCGACAGTATGATACGTTAAGGCAATTCGTCCTTATATATGATATATTGAGGTGATAATGACGTATGACTGTCAAATAACCGCACTTATGGAGACTTTTCTATTTTATTGACGTCACTTCCGGTCGACCTATTTTTCGCGTTCCCGCATTCCATGTGCGGTTAAGTAAGTAAACAGGGCGTATTTCGACGCCGAATAGAGGCGAAACTTACGGAGATACGATAAATTCGTATAGGAGCTTTACGGTAGACCAGTAGTATAGAGCGAGCATTTCGAGTTAACAGCGCTTCACTGCGCATGCGCAGAACCTTTTGTGACGTCACAGCGACCTGTTTTGGGGCGGTATTGGGGCGGTGTGCGCATGTGTGTGGTGGGTGGTGGGATGGTGGATGGTGGGTTTAAGATGGGGGCTGTGGTGGGTGGTGGGATGGTGGATGGTGGGTTTAAGACGGCGGCTGTGGTGGGTGGTGGGATGGTGGATGGTGGGTAAGATGGCGGCTGTGGTGGGTGGGGGGATGGTGGATGGTGGGTTTAAGATGGCGGCTGTGGTGGGTGGTGGGATGGTGGATGGTGGGTTTAAGATGGCGGCTGTGGTGGGTGGTGGGATGGTGGGTGGTGGGTTTAAGATGGCGGAGTAGTAGTGTCTACCATTTACAGGTCACATTTTGACGAGTGCGCAGGTGTTTCTGCGCAGATTTGTGGCGGAAGTGTGGCGGGGTTTCCCAGTGGGGGTTTCCCCATGACGATCACGTGATCAAGGCATGACTGACCTGTCTAGGCTATAGTTCCGGGACAAAGGTCAAAAATAGTTCCATGTATACATCCGCTGTGATGCGGTCTGGTGGTGATGTGGTCTGCCTCCGCGGGCAGAAAAGTTGTCCCACGGAATGTACACCGTGCCTGGGGGGTTTCCCCCGGCCGAAGCGCGCTACATAGAACTTATAGTCATAACTTAATCTATACGTGTTGGACGAGTCTTCACTCACCGTATACACGCAGCTCAATTAAACATAATCTATAGGTGTTGTACCATGTTAATAGGATCAGTCTAGCATCTGTACCACCCTAGGGTCGAGTGTTTATTGTCCCGTGTATCTCCGCAAGAAAACAACAAACAAAATGGCGGCTCCAGGATGGTGTGGGGATGCCCTTTCCATATCACGGCGTCGACAGTAGCGCCATCTGCACACATTGACGCAAGGGAGACAACTCGTGTGGCCTAAAGATATGGAAATAGCCGTGTTGGAGCTAGGGGAGCCACAAATGGTCCAATGGGATCGAGTGAGGTATCAAAGTAAAGCCTAGGTGAAGGGGCATCTGATGGGATGGGTGTGGGGTTGAAATATCGCCATTCTGCGCATGCGCGGTGGACCAAGGGTATGGAAATAGACGTTTTGGCATCTAGGGAGCCACTATTGGTCCAGTGGGGTCATATGAGGTATCAATGTGAAGCATTCGTGAAGGGGCATCTGATGGGCTGGGTGTGGGGTTGAAATATCGGCATTCTGCGCATGCGCGGTGGCCCAAGGGTATGAAAATAGACGTTTTGGCATCTAGGGAAGCCACTAAGGGTCTGATGGGGTCGAGTCAGGTATCAAAGTGAAGCATTCGTGAAGGGGCATCTGATGGGCTGGGTGTGGGGTTGAAATATCGGCATTCTGCGCATGCGTGGTGGCCCAAGGGTATGAAAATAGACGTTTTGGCATCTAGGGAAGCCCCTAAGGGTCCGATGGGGTCGAGTGAGGTATCAAAGTGAAGCATTCGTGAAGGGGCATCTGATGGGTTGGATGTACGGTAGGAATATCATGCGCAGACAGCAATGCGGAGCTCTCGGCCAATCAGAAGCGAGTATTTCAAATCCGTCACAGAGCTCTCAGCCAATCAGAAGCGAGTATTTTGACCCGGTGCATTATGGGACATATCCAAGATGGCGGCACGTATGTTCAAGATGGCGGCACATCCGGTGTCGAAAACTGGCCATTTCGTCGGGATGTGGTCACCTAGTGTCGAAAACTGGACCCTGTATGGGTCCCGCTAGACGTTTTGGAGCTAGGGGCGCCACTAATGGTCCAATGAACAAGTGTGTGACGTCACTTCCGGTTGGGGTGAATGGGGCGTGACCTCTGGCCATGTCTAGACTTGTCTGTGTCTGTCATGTACTGGGTTTTTTTTCTCTACAATGGCGTTCACGTGGTGTGGTGGGTCTGCGCAAGTGTGTGACGTCACTTCCGGTTTTCACTAAAACGATCTCCAACTTTTCCGGCCCCCCACCGCAGCGCGCGCGCGCGGGTTCTCCGGCCGCAGCGCGCGCGCGCGCGGGTTCTCCGACAGTGCGCGGCATCACCGGCAGCGCGCGGATGCATGTGCCATTGTGGAAAACCCCCACAGACAGGTCAGTACATGCATTCCTATGATGTTCACGCATAATAAAAGGATTGATCTGTAATCTGTGTTGTTGTTGTTGTTGTTGCTCTCTTCTTTGGACTAACCCATCAGAATAGTACGTATCACGGACTACACCCGACGTCTAGGCGCGCATGTGTGACCTGGTCTATAAAACACGTCCCTCTGTATCCTACACCTTCATTTCTACGGTTGCAGAGCCATGGCGGAGATCCAGCCCTATGCGACTCGCATTTTACAGCATGCCACCGTGGTGAATTCATTCACGGGTTACCGAGCAGTGGTCCGGTCCATGTTTGCAGATGGCGACGACAACGAGGGACGACGCCAGATTCTCAACGAGTTCACAGAAGCGGTCCTCGAAAGAGTGCACTCGATGGAGAGGCGTGCCATCACTCACCACTACTGGACTATGACAGCCATCCTTGATGCTCGGGCTATGGACCACGAGCGCTCACGCCGGAACCAGCGACGACTGGTTGGCCTCACACTAGTCTGTGCCCTATTGACCCTGGTGCTGTGGTATTGACAGTGGGACTATAAATACGAGGGTCAGACAGAGTGTGTGTCATTTACCCTTAGTCATTGGGTCAACCGTGTCACCGAGAGACCTACCCATAAATACGAGAGACAGACAGAGTGTGTGTCATTCACCGTTCGACATTGGAGCAAGCATGTCACCCGTCCTACGAGCCATTCTGCCCCTTACACCGCGGGTGGGGTTACACGTCTATGAAGATAAAGTCACCCTGGTGGAAGACCGTGGAGATATTTGCTGGGCGCCCGCTGAGACCTTATCGAATACGGTTACGCTACCTCGTGACGGCTGGACCAAATTTAAACGGGTGTTGAGCGGCGAGCTCGACGGAAACCTCATCCACATAGACAATGCCATCTACGTATACCGTGCAACCTTCTTCCTACGCCTGGGCCACTACCAAGACCCTACGCGAGGCTTCACCCTAGACCCCGATCTGTGGTCAGCCTTGGAGAAAGTGGTGCCTATTGTGGACCAGCTGTTTACACCGGACGAGCGATCATCACACCAGTTGGGGTGGGCTCGTGCTATTGAGGACGCGCTGGCTGAACCCCATGAACAACTGTCTAGCCATGAACCCGACGACGATGCCATTGATTACCCGGCTAGACTCAGTCAGCCCAGTGACATGACCACCTGATCCTTTGATCTCACGGGGTTCTCCCTATAAATACGAGAGACAGTGAAATCTGGTACCATTCACGTACTGACCATGACGGAGCATATAGTACTGGCGTATTTCAGCTTGACCCCCGAGGTTTTCCTGCACGTGTATGCGGACACAACCGTGCCCGGCTCACATTCGTCTGTCCCGGGAGGGCTGGACCAAATTCAAACGGGTGTTGTCTGGTGAACTGGACGGCGACCTCATCCACTTGTGTCACGATGTGTACATCCGACGCGGCCCTTTCTTTGCTCAATTGGCTCGGCTAGATGGAGGTACAGTGCATTTTACCCTTCACCCTGATCTATGGTCTGCATTGGAAGATGCCGTGGTAGATGTGGATGAAGTGCTTATCAAGCGATCATCAGACGAGTTGGACTGGTCATTTACCATGGCCACTGTGGAAGCCCACGAAGAAAATAAGAAAGAAACTCCGGCCCAAGATATACCCGTTATAAATAAACGATAGAGCCAGGGTCCATCATCATTTGTCACCATGAAGCGCTGGGAGAAGGTGTTGGATAACTTATACTACAGTCCCGACAGTCCAGCGGCCTATAGTGCCTTGTCGGCTCTCTATCGAGCGGCCAAACCCCAGGGGATACAACGTGCCCAAGTCCGAGATTGGTTAAGAAGACAAGACACCTATACCTTACATCGATCTGTCCGTCGCCATTTTCTACGGAACCGGGTCATCGTGGGAGGAATAGATGCCCAGTGGCAAGCGGATTTGGTGGATATGAGCGCCTTTGCCAAACACAACGATGAGAATCGGTATATCTTGACGTGCATCGATATCCTATCCAAGTATGCGTGGGTGGTACCCATCCGGACGAAAACGGGGGCAAATCTCATAGCGGCGTTCAAAGACATCTTCAAGACCGGGCGCAAACCTTTGTATTTGCAAACCGACGAAGGCACGGGATTCCTCAACAGACCGTTCCAAGCCTTTCTCAAGAAACAGAAGGTGTTTTTCTCCCATACGTACAACGAGACCAAGGCTTCCGTGGTGGAAAGGTTCAACAGGACATTCAAAGGCCGCATGTATAAATATTTCACCTATAAGAATACAAGGCGGTACATCGATGTTCTTCCGAAACTGGTGAGGGGTTACAATCGAGCCTATCACCGGAGTATAGAGAGAGCCCCCATTACCGTCACCCAACGCAATGAAGCCCAAGTCCGGCGTGTGTTGTACCCCAGACCATCGCAGCGAACGACGAAGGCGGAGTACAAGGTCGGGGACCCTGTACGGATCAGTAAAGTCAAGGGCAAGTTCGAGAAAAGTTACTTGCCCAACTGGAGCGATGAGCACTTCCTGATTAAACGGCGCCTACCCCGACAGCGGTGAGTCTATGAACTGGAAGATCTTCAAGGGGAACCGTTGCTAGGGACGTTTTACGAGACGGAATTACAGCCTGTCGTAAAAACACAGCAAGACTACTACACGGTGGAGCAGATTTTGAAAACGGAACGCCGACGTGGCAAACTGTTTCAT
>JAVTVY010055991.1:0-29973 GCA_036873755.1 Hanleya hanleyi | reverse complement strand
ATTGTTCATATAACAATAATGTGCTCAAGGTGTGATTCATTTATATCACGGAGTCACACTTAAAAGTTCAAGATAATTTACTCAAGTCTGAACTTGTCATATTGGTCCGTTGACACGACATTGTCTGATCTGTGATAAAGTATTATCCCATATTGTATTCCATGTCTAATCCGGCACACTGGAAACATTTCTGAACATGGGTACTGTATTACTTAGGCCTACAAATATGGAATTGCTGAATGATACTGCCTTTGTTATTTTTCCTGACATGCTACTCGCGATTAACTATTTCTGTTTCCGGGTGGCTGTAATTTCATTCCATTTTGGGGTATGGAATACGGATCGCAGATGATTATTAAAATCAGGGCTAGAGGGCTGGATTCGTCTCGAGTTTTGCAACATTGATCACATTGTGGGATGAAGTAGAAACATTGTTGACACTGAACACTATTCAATATTCCAATACGTATGAAAAATAATGTCCATTCTGTCTCCTTCTGATTTATATATGCCACTAAGGCCGAATCTCGTCCAACGCTGTAATGACGTACGCAATCGTATTGACTCTGTTCAAAAAAATCTCCTGGTGCGCTACACATTCACAATTCAAAATACTGAATGTACCTTTGATCACACGGAGAACACAGTTGTTATTTCTTTCAGTGCTGCTCACATTAGTGCCCCATAAGTGTCACTTTTATTCTGGCAACATTGCTATGTATTTTGTTGGTGTGCCGTGATATGACCATATGTTTTGAGTGAATACTCTTAAATTCAAAATGTCGGCCATGTAGGGTTCCAGTAAAGAGTCAAAATTTGGGCTGGGAAAATCTTACAAAAAAAATTGATAAAAAATGCATATTTGGAATATGACGTAACTGTGAAGTCTTCAAAGCGGCTATCTTGCAACAAAAAAATTCACACTTTTTAGTTAAGCTGATGTTGTGAGAAGTTTCAGACCTCTATCTCAATGAGCAAAGACATATTTGGAAGGAGAGGGGTAGAGTGAAATGGCGCCTGGGCAGGCCTCAAATACCCTAGGCCTGGTTGAGATAAATTGTTATGCAATTAATTCAATTAAAATGCTCAGTCGATTAATCCACAATTTCGACATATATCTTCCGGGTCGCTAAAGACCAGAAATAAATATCTAAAAGCCAGTGGTAATCATATCTTTGTTTGCAAATTGCTAAAGCTCTCTGTCGAAGTGTGTGAAGACGACCTGGTATGTAATTCCATGCATCAGACAGCACTATCCCTTTTGTACTCCGCTTTTCGTGACACATGTCGTCATGCAACTCGGTTCCACGTGTTTCAGCGTTGATATTTCAAACAGCTTTTCGGACCGTTATAGTGAGACGCCAGCGCGATTGAAACATGTCACAACTCTCAAATAGTTGCATCGTTACGTCTATGAGACATGTTTTTGTGGAAAAATAGGGTGAAACATGTAGCATTATGAAGCATCTAACATGTTACCATCTCAAAATGAAACGTTAAACATGTTTCCACTTTTTACAGTGTACGTCGAAAGGGTGGATGGGAATATCTTGTAGTTCAATACCGTCGAATTGTATTCTAGAAGACGTCATCATTCACATTTCTGTGAAAGCAATTTTGATAAATAATTGTTTGAAGATCTTAATGATTGAGGATCAGACACACGCACAGACACCATCACAAATGGCTACTTGAACAAAACACGCGTTCAGTAAGAAACATATTGAAGCAGTTGGAAGCCCAATATTGAAAAATATCTGCATCACATTTCTGTTGTAAATGTTAAAATTTGAGTTGTCTGTATTCGCTTTTTCAACGCCACACTCAACTGAGAACGTCTTACGAGTTGTCACAGCGAAACAGCTCACCATTTAACAATATATGAGTTGTCAGAGCATTTCCATCATAGCTCTCTAGATTTGTATCTAATACCGCTTGTACCGGTGCTAGGGGCCATGTGGTCATATCATCCAACTTGCCACATGAACAGGTATAATAAAAGCGTACCTGAGATACAACACATATGACGAATCGTTAAATTCTTGGTATGTGCTTTAGATTAGGTTAACAGGAAGACTATACTGTGAAGTCATGTGGCTCTGTCAGTATGTCGGCACCTCTTCCCACTTCCCTTATATGTGTTGTAATTAACATCTTGCATATCGCTCCAATTAATCGTCGTGCGATTTTAAATGGGGTTGATCTCCATTATAAATACATGTACGTTTGTATGGCGTGTATCTGCTCACGAACTTAATTTGACATGCTTGTGTTACTGTTTTAATTTGGAGTTCACGAATCGTGTTTAAAACCATTGTTGTCTCCCGCCAACAGCTCTCTCCGCCTTAAAAACGCCGGGCGTACGTACGTAATTCCGTTTTTCTGTGATTCCATTATTCCGTTGCACATTTCGTGTCCGACCAATAATTTGAGAAGTATTGAACCGATCGACTTCAAACTTGGAGAGAGTCTTGACATTGGTGAGAGGACGGTTGGCATTTCTTTAGTTAACTGTGTAATCAAAGATGGCTGCCATCAGTCATGTTATTGACCTTCATCTTGGATTGTCAACAATTTCATTTCTACACATTTGTCAGACCAATAACTCGACCGAGAACTATTAAACCGGCCGACTTCAAACTTGGAGGGTGAGTTGACATCGGTGGGAGGGCAGTTGGGGTTGTTTTTCAGTTAACCTGTGTAATCCAATATGGCCGTCATCAGCCATCTGGCATTGTCAGCAGTTGGATCTTTGTACATTTCTTGTCCAACCTATAACTCGATAACTACTGAACCAATCGATTAACTAGGCATAAGTAACACGACAGATGAGATTGCTTTGTCCGAGATCAGCCATCTTTTGTAATTCACAAGCCATTTTCAGCCCTTCCCCAAGCAAATCAAGTACTGAGAAGCCCCAATTCGCAAGAAGTTCTAGCAAATCTCCAGAGCAAATTCGTCATAGTCCCAGCAGACAAAGCTCCAAATAATATAATATTCAAATGTAAATATTACTATTACCAGGTGCTGGTTGGAAGATTTATTTAACAATCACAAAACGTTTCTCAAGAAAAGAGGTATTTGTCTTCCAACCAAACATAACGATATACCAAAAGTATACTGGACTCCCAAAATGCATAAATCACCATACAAAGCTAGATTCATAGCTGGTTCTAGAAGCTGCACCACCAAGCTTCTTTCAACCCTGTTGACGAGGGCCCTTCAGGAGGTAAAAGCATTTTGGGAAAGGTATTGCGCCACTATTTCTAAAAACTCTGGCCTCGAATGTATGTGGATATTGAAAAACTCAAAATGTCTTACGGAAGAACTTGATGCTAAAGGTCACATACCGTATAGACATGTATCCACCTGGGATTTCTCGACTCTCTATGCCACAATCCCTCATCAGGACCGTATTGACCGCCTAAGTTCATTAATAGTATCTGTGTTCAAGAAAACTGATCGTAGATACATTAATGTCGGAAGCCATAGAGCATTCTTTAGCTCGACTACATACAAGAGATATCATTCAT
Organism: Hanleya hanleyi; assembly: GCA_036873755.1. Lineage (NCBI taxonomy): Eukaryota > Metazoa > Mollusca > Polyplacophora > Lepidopleurida > Hanleyidae > Hanleya > Hanleya hanleyi. Next base: position 26,440 of record JAVTVY010055991.1, on the reverse strand, counting down.
GGGATGTTTCTCTGTTTTTAGAGTTGCTTGAATTTCTCATCAAAAATATCTATGTAAAATTTGGCAACACAATATATCAACAGCATATAGGTATTCCAATGGGTACTAATTGGCTGACCTATGTCTGTTCTCTTATGAATATGACTATATGCAGGCGCTTTCAAAAACCGATCCATTCAAACCCGTTCCTTCTCATTCACCAAACGCTATATAGACGATCTTCTCGCTGTGGATAATCGCTATATAAATGACGCAGTGAAGGATATATATCCACCTTCACTGGGTTTGAAGGAAACTACAGATAACCCTACAGGCACATCGTATTAAGACCTATATCTCTATAAAAATGAAGCGGGCCTTCTCTCTCGTCGATTGTATGACAAAAGAGATGATTACAATTTCGACATCATAAACTATCCCTTTCTGGACAGTAATATTCCAGTGGGACCTGCACATGGCGTATACATATCACGCCTAGTAGCATTTGCTAGATCATGTGTTAAATGTCACGATTTTAATCAACGTCACAATACATTGTTGCAGAAACTTATAAAACAGGGCTACACCACCAAACGCCTCCACTCAAAGTTTCTCAAATTTGGCGATACATATCGCATGCTGATAGCAAAATACGAGCGTAGCGTGCAAGATCTATGGCGTTACGTTTCGTAACTTGTGTCTAATTCCGCTTAACCCGGGGCTAGGCGCCGTATGAACCCATGTACTTCAAGATCCTCATGGTACTCATATGAACAGTCACAATCAAAGCGTGACTGAGATACATCATTCTTTAGATGACGAATTTACAACGAATATTATGGATTAAGAATACTGATCAGCGATACGGATTTGATAATTTTGGAACATCATGATGTCTTGCCGGCATCATTGAAAACTGTTGACCGCTTCTCTCTTGCAGGAAACAAGCCTATGTTTATGTATACTATGATTGTCTTTTTGAATTTGGTGCTAATACTGTTATATGGAATATGGAATAGGTCTTTGGATTATGGACGCGGATATTCTCTAATGGACGACGTCTGAATTATGAATGACGGACCAGACGCTTATATTTGGATCTTGCGCGAATAATAACTCGAGAATGATTGAACCGATCGACTTCAGTGTTGGGAGTGGATTGACATCGGCGGACGGAAGGAGGTTGGGATTGCTTTTCAGTTACCTCCGTTATCCAAGATGGCTGCCCTCAGGAATCGGTATTTTTTAATTATGTTTTATTTAGCAAACCGAATTCGAAGAATTATTAACTTTTCTAGTGACGGAGTACGGTAATAACAGAATCTCACGATGCACAGAGACATATGATTGTCAGTTTATCCAAAACAAAGTTATAAATTACCATTTGCTGGGGAGAACAGGAGACTGGAAATGAAAGAAAATATTCCAGGGACTGAAGACCACCTGATCTCACCACAGATTTTATCTCCAATTACCCTGAGCACAGGTGTGACCAAATTTTTGTCATCTATTTGCCTTAGGGATTCCGATGGCAAGGACGCCTCTATTTACAGGTCCATATTCCTGGCACAAGCACGCAACCAATCCATTCTCATTTTAAAATCCACCCGGAAAATTCCCCCCAAAAACCCATTTTCTGTGAATGGCAGAGGCGAGGGTAGAGATGCAAAGGGGGTTCAAACATTCCACACAGTACATATTTCAGTAAACCTATGTCAGAAATTTAACAAAATAACGTCGTCAAACTTGGATATGCCAGGAAACGGTTTCAATCAAAAAGACTACACTGGGCACATAATATAAAATGGAAGTACAGGTACAAACTTTCATGAATGAAATGAACAACGACTGAGCAATTTGATAGAATTCTCAACCAGCTTAGCCTTGGAGCTGTCACAGGGACTATCTCGCCTGCAAGAAAATGTTTTGTGCTGCACGCTTAAAACTAAACTGTTGAAAACCTACTCGTAAAGTGTTGAAATACCCCTTTAAGTGTGTCCACAGGCACTGCTCTTTAAGTGTTGTCCCTGTGAACACACTTAAAGGGTTATTTCAACACTTTACGACTAAGTTTCAACAGTTTAGTTTAAGCGTGTAAACGGATATAATATATGAATGAAATATTCATCGAGAGTTCAGGCGGTTTTCTTGGATTGATAATTAATTTGCTGCACTCACAATACTAATCACAGTAGCTTCTACTAATCAGAACGTTCCTTTATCATGTTAGGCAAATCTCTAAAACGGAGATAAAAAGTTCGTTTTCGCTTAATAACTTTTGATTCCTTCTTATCGAATGTTCCAAAACTCCAGGCACATTAATCTATTTATTGTTCCATATCTTAAATTAATTTGCCATTTGAAGACCCAGTCAATGTTGTTTCCATAGCATGGCAAATATTTGGCCTATTATTATGCAAATTAGATAGATGGCAATTTATTCTTTAATATCATCTGATGGAGATATATATGTCGGTGTGCGATTCAAGAGGATTTTTCTGGATGCATTATGTAAACTGATTTATTGAGCAAAATTATCTTTTGTACCTCCATTTTAGAGAGGGGGGTCGCCCTAACATGTTCATGCGTTGATAAAACATTAAAAAAAGAGGAATCGCACGCACTCGCTTAGGTTAGACAGAAACTCGGTCTATATTTATTCTGGATCTCGATGGAGATCCAAACTGTAGCGGTGTTAACTGGTTACCATACCTAGATATACACCGATCAGAAATGTAACGCAGCAGAGTTTCGCTAACCAACCAGTGATAGCATTTTATCTGACCATGGAGAACCGGGGTAGCTTTAAACCGAGTTTCTGTCTTCAGCCTAGGAAAGTGTAGGCGATTCATTACCTTATGTGTTAATAGGGTGTGTGCAAGGGTTTTCATTATTACTAAAAAAATATGACTGCATTTCATTACAACTTACAGCACATATAAGGGAAGTGAGAACTAGGTCCCGACATACTGACAGAGTCACATGGCTTCACAGTATATTCTTCTGGTTAACCTATTCTAAAGCACATACCAAGAATCTAACGATTCGTGATATGTGTTGTATCTCAGGTACGCTTTTATTGTACGTGTTCATGTGGCAACTTGGATGACATTTCATTTGATTTTACAGGGTGAGTAAAAAAATGTCCACCTGTGGTTTTGTTAATTTATTCATCTAAAGATATAATTTATTGTGTATATGAATATAACACATGGAAGGGTACTCCTCTCTGTGCTATATCCACCCATTGTACTTTCATTTATGGACAAAAAATATACAGATAATGTGTATAAATCAATGACGCTCATGGATAGAAAGTGCATTCTCTACATAATGTGGAAATGCATGAAAACAAACACAGAAATGAGACACTTCACCTGTTTAGCTGTTTTCAGGTATCTCTGTTGTACTTTAAGATTTTCTTTCCGGGAGTTGTTACTTTGCATTGGAGAAATGTGCAACAGAAATATCTGAAAATAGATAAACAGTGAAGAGTCTCATTCCTGTTTCTTCATCAACTTCTGCAGTGTGTTCACTCATTTCTGCGTTTTGGAGAGAATGCACTTTCCTTTCGTGAGCGCCATTGGTATATACACAATATATGTTTATTTTCTTCCACGAATACAAAATACCATGGTTGAATATAGTGGAGAGATGAAGTACCCTTTCATTTGTTATATTCATATGCACAATAAATTGTAACTTCATATTAATAAATGAACAAAACCACAGGTGGGCATTTTTCTTTTTTACTCACCCTGTATGATGGCTTGCTCTATCCAAAACTGTTAAACATGATAGAGACTAACACAAATTGGTTTAATCCTTTTTGACGCACGGAAAATGTCAAATCTTGGATGAAACCATAAAAAAACAGATTTCTGAGGACCCCGCAGGGCCGTCATTTTGAATTTACTCATCCTTGGCAACAAAGATTACGCAAATTAACTTAAATGATGCTCATATGATATTCTATCAAATCCAAAAAAGTAGCTCTTAATTTATCGTTGTTCTGTCGATACCGTCCAGTATATGCGCAGAAGCACAAACTGGTGGCGCCCATACCTGTATAGTTGACAAGTTTTATGCTTTTATCATCTAACTCACAATGGTTCCGAATATCTGCTGGACTACGTCCTGCCGCTCTGAACTGTTATCATTGAACTGTATCATTATGTTACTGTCTGATGTCTCAACCAATCAATTAATCAATCAATCACTCAATTCAATCAATCAATCAATATATCATAGAGCTGTACAGGACGCAAATCAACCCACTAGAGGTATATAAGGCGTGCAGTATCTCGCACATATTTGCATAAATTGTCCTATTCGGTGAAACGTTGCATATCCCTAGCGAATGAATCTTGAAACTATAATTAGATGTTTGTTTTGTCTAGATCAGTTAAAATGGACTACACGATCCGCCGTGTTAGATAGCGACCTATCTGAAATGTGCGGACTGCAGATTAAATTAACTCAATCATATCCGCCGGTGTATAGTATCCGCTAACACAAAGTATGTTAAAGCGGTCGTTGTTTCAATGTACACTATGAAACTATAATATACTGCGGAGATGTTTTGTATGTTGTTTTCCTGCCATAGCCTACAATAAAAACGTCAATTAAATACGCTGAGAATCGACCTGGTCTTTGCCACGCGTGTACTGCCGATATCTTTAGCGTAACCTGACCACAACACATGCTTGTGGGTTAAGGCATGGTGCTGCATATCTTATGCTGGGCAGAGATATAACAGTTCGATCAGGCATGTATTTGTATGCAGTAGCTGAGAATATACGCCGTATTACATAGTGTAGTCTTTACTTCCTTCCTCCATGTGCCATGCCGTGTTCAGTTCGTTCGTAGCAAGGATAGTACGACACCTTACAGCGTGGGTGTTAGTTGCTTTGCCGATACTTTGCTTGATGGTGCATGCATTGCTATTCATTGCTCTTTATACAGAGGAATTGACGACGGGTGAAAGAAACCCTACTTAACTTTCAGACTCATTTCTTCTCAAATCACGTCGATACCATTCACAAAACCCTGGTGCTAATGAACTGCTGGACAGGCGCAATGATCCTGGGGCTAATGGATGATGGTGTTAAGCTGACCTGTACATGGAACCGAAGGAGCGCGGGATTTGCATCGAACTGATGCGTTGATATCTCATATGAACATTCATACATCAACAGCGAATTTCCCCGAGGCATATCTCTTAAGGGAAGTCAGCCTAAATACAACAATACGGCGTCTTGTAATTGAAATCGTCGATAATGGACGTCTTGGACACGATGTGTGTGATGTCGTGGAGATATCTGTAAGATTGAGTGAAAGCAGACCAGCGCGCATAAAGACTATAAGAACGGCGCAGTGCAATTACCGATCTATACCAATCGGCTGGGAGATGCTGTTCATGAGCAACAACAAGTGGATTCTACGACAATGACCAGGCCCGGTCCACGCTGTTCAATAATACCCAGCCAGGATACTTTAGGCGACAGATGCCACCGTTTCTCCTAGAGAGATGGCTTCCTTGTACACGAGGCTCCGGTCGAAATCTTGGTCAATTCGTCCGAAGCCGAAGCGCAATTCCAAGCTAGACGAGAAGGAACTTCAGCTGACTCCCGAAGACGCATACTACAGAAGAAGGGCCCTAAGGTTGTATATCCGTTCAGTAATTCCGATTTTCTTGGTTTAATATCAATTTTCACGTCAGTTTTAGAGCTAGAAGAAAGGGAACGAAGAACACGAGCTTGAGTTTTGGGGGTGTCTCGTGGATCGTTGATAGGGGGGATTCGATTGATGTACGGGGTGCCGATTAAGCTAGGTGTGATTATTTGGGGAATATCGAAAAACGAGGCATTGAACGCTGTTTGGTTCTGCTGTTCCAACGACGAGTGTACGAAGATTTGAGTTCGATATTTTCACCGATTGTTTACATTTTCCTCAAGTCTGTTGATAATGATAGACAGAAATCTTCTTTGGCAAAACGTATTAGTCCCATACATCAATACGGCAACTCTCTAAAAGCCCATTTGAGTTGTCATGTTGAATTTAACCATGACAATTCGTACCCAGAATTATGCATATGAATTATGTTACTCGAATATTTTCGATCTTCTCGTGATTTGTCCGCGCCATTCCAAGCCAAATAAGGAGAGAGAGAGAGAGAGAGAGAGAGAGAGAGAGAGAATGAAGGTTTAATGTCGTCATTTAAGACGGAACAGCTGAGGTACACCTGGGGAAATTCTCTTTGTTAACTTGATATCCTTATGTTAAAATAATTAATTACCACGAATGATCGGCACATGCCCTCGTGTATCGGCTTAACGAAGTAATATTTATATTCTTCACATTATTGGTACGTATTGTACTTAAGATATGTGACACCAGATGGCATGGTTCGTGTAATCCCGTGCGTTACCAGTAAACGCTGTACTAATCCCACAACACATGTTGTTCAGATAAGGCGCTAGGGGCTGTTTAAGCTTTCATGCCAATTTACCTGATTATTAATATACAAAGGCGGTGTCACGTTGACGGTTATATTGAATTCAGCTGATAGATCCCGCGCTATTATTGACCAATACGAAATACAATAAAATTCAGTATGTTATTGTTCATTTTGCCCGAGACTAGTGGGATATATAAACACCATCTGGCAATGTCAGGGTCTTTTGAAAATAATCAAATTCTTCCTAAACACAGTGTTGATGAAATCACAACTGTATTCACAGCTGAGTATCACCGTATATTAATGGTATAGGCGTCAGATCCAACACTGACCAGTCAGCCGTCGTCCATAAAACACAAGCTGGTCTTCTGTGATCTAAATAAATCTCCAAATATTGTTTTACACTAATATGCATCTCACTGACGCTGTTATTGCGACCTGTTGCCATATGAACATATTAAATTACATGGGGTTCACGCTCACCTCACCCCCTCCCCCCGCCATCTTCCAAACCCTATACTAGAGCGGATGTTAAGGGTCCGCTCTGATAGAGTAACGGTACCGTAACAGATTGAATTTACCGCATAGCTTGGTATATCTACGTTCAATCTGCGTTCCGCGCTATGTAGGAAGTGGTCGATTTTGCAAAACTGCCGGTTTATGTTATGGCTAAATTTTCCGAATATCATTTTCCGTGGCTAAGATTGAATTGCAAACTAATCTGTCTGATGAGAGAGTGGCCAAAATAAATACGTAACAAATAATGGATTGTAAAGAACGTCTATAGCACAATGCATTGCTATACTTCACGTGTCTGTTAACAGGGAAACGTATTTGAGCAGTTATTAAGCGGGCTAGAAATGGTGGCTATTATAAGATATTGAATTTTCTCAATTAATCATGCCGTCTCGCACATGCGATCGACCGTCTAACTTGCATGAAATAAAATATTGATAACTCACGTAATCATGCACATGTCCATGGCACATTCGATTAGAGAATCGAAGGAAGATTCAAAATGACTGCCATGTGGGGTACCAGAAAAGTGATTTTTCGCCCCCTTTCCTTCACTTTTTTTTTATTTTTCCGGATGAAAGTGGACAAGATATATTTTATCTCAATTCACAGGTTAATTTACCAATTTATCATGCAGGTTTTGTGGAGAAAATTGGGTAAATATTAAGGAGGTGGGTCCGAGAAACAAAAAGGATATCAGCGACGGAGACACAAGCTGATGAATCTTGAATTATTAATATTTTATTTGAAGCAAGAAAGACAGTCGATCACATGTGCGACACGGCATGATTGATTGATTGATTGATTGATTGAGAAAATTCAATATCTTATAATAGTCACCATTTCCAGCCTGCTTAATAACAGCATATTTTTCATTTTTCATTGACCGTTGTGCCTGGAATAAAGATTTTTTTATTATCATTGCCGATAATATACCATGAACTAGAATTCGTGTTGCCAGAGGGATTTCACATCTATGTACTTAGACGGTGTTGTTGTCGCGAAGTCCTTGACCTTTTGTACATGCACCTGAGACCAGAAGTAATTCCTCGATATCTAAAACTGTATCACTGTTCACCATCTCAAAATAGAGATGTCTGCTACATGACAGATTTTAAGCTTGTGAACACATAACATTGAACTTCATCGTCGTTTTCGACCATATTGTTTGGGATTGAGAACGAATTTATTCGCCCATGCCCGACTTGGCACTTATATCTATGAAACAGAGAAGAGATTACACTTGAAATAATATTAGGTTATTATGCAGTGCTTTGTACAATATGGATAGGTATTGTACAAGTCTATGTTGTGATGAAAACCCGTATTGGACGAGACGCCGAAGGGTTACGGGTTTTCATCACAACATGGACGAGTACAATACCAATTCATATTGTACATAGCACTGTATAATGACCTATTTATTATACAGGTCATCGAAATATTAAACTAAATTATTTGTTCTTGATTTTTTATTTGTGTTTGAATCGATATAGTTTTGTTAGATAAAACAAAATAACATTAATATATTGAACTATAACAATAAATTCAACCACAGGACCCGTAAATTCCTAGAATATATAGACTCTGTAATTCTGCAAATATCATGTAAATCTATTATCACTCTCTACTTTCCGAAGTTCTTTTGAGACAAATTTGACTGGCTGGATAATGGTTACTTTGAATTTAGATATGAAATGATATTAAGTTCCTAGATGATCAAGCGAGAAAATAGAAGGTTTTTCCACTTTTGTAGCTTCATTTTGGCGCCGTAACAAAAAAAGTTACCTCCCTTAGAAAGCGTACAAGTTGAATTCAATACGGCATTTTGGGATCCAATATGACTGGGTATTGTACGGACACGTGGTGAGATTGAAATGATTTGATTGGATCAAAGGAAGTAGCTGTATAATAATCAATAATAATAGACGATGCTATTATATTGAAGGAAATGTATTCCATATTACGGACTGAATATCAATAATTCGAATAGTAATGTCACGTGGCTTGCGCAGTGAAGGATCGTTTTCCTTTCGGCCCTTTATCAATATAGAACGAGTATCACCATGTTTCCAACAAAAAAATATATACACGCTACCTCGTTTTACACTGGAAATATTCTAGGTCATGATATTCCTAAGACAGAGACTTATGTACACTAGGACGACAGACAGACTAATTTTACGTCTCAACGTTTCAGATTAGTGCAAAATACAAAACCCCCGCAGCACATCCGGTGAATGAACCAAGCATGTACTCTTGCCAGAAATTCGAACAATAATTCCCCAATAAGTTTGTGGTAAAAGGTATATTTGGGAATGTTTTCGAAGGAGTATCGTGTTCTCGAATTATATTCGGTCCGATATATGGAGTACATTTCCGTCAGTATATTACCACCGTCTATTATTATTAATGATTATTTCACGTGTAATCTCCTCTCTTTTTCACAGTCGAGCGAATGTAAGGTGGTGGTATGATATAAGTGACAAGTCAGGCATGGGCGAATAAATTCGTTCTCAGTCCCAAACAATATCGTTGAAAACGACGATGAAGTTCAATGTTAGGTGCTCACAAGCTTAAAATCAACCATGTTGCAGATATCTCTATTTTGAGATGGTGAACAGTGATACAATCTTAGATATCGAGGAATTACTTCTGGTCTCAGGTGCATGTACAAAAGGCCAAGGACTTCGCGACGTCAACACCATCTAAATACATAGATGTGAAATCCCACCGGCGACACGAATTCTAGTTCATGGTAAATTATCGGCCATAATTATAATAATCTTCATTTCTGCATGTTCAGACACAACGGTCAACGGAAAATGAAAAATATGTACAGGAAGTTAAAACAAACTGCTAAGAAAATTATGCAAGCTATGCGAAAAAAATATATATACATAACAGCATAGAGTCAGATAGAGAAGGAAGCTCGGTAATTGCATAAATACATAATTGCTTGCATAATTTCAAACTTCCGCATAAATACTTCAGATAAAATCAGTTATTGACCCCAACAACATCAGTGACTCCAGTTTTTCTCGTGCTGTCCTTCTTTATATCAATTATATTGGTATAATTATAATTTTTATTATATCCTTTAATTTATTTGCAAAACGATTAGATTTATAGTCTTTTATTGTTGTCTGAGAAGTATTTGGGAAGTCATTTCCTGAAATATCACGCCGTTGGATACTTTTCCATTAATTTGTGAAGATAGACTCCTTATCTCCTGCGCAAAATATCAGCTTTATCTCAAAGATAATTAAACTTCTCAGTTTTCCTTAATCATTGTTAGACGAATTTTACATCCTAAAGCATGAATTGGAACATAGCTTCACCACGCATTCCGTACCGAATCGACCACACAATGATTCAACGTGACTATTATGAAAAATAATGAAACACAATTTCGAGGGTTGGTTTTCAAAACAAGGGTTTGGGGGTGAGGGCAACCTGTAACCATCTGTGTCATCTATACGCGGTAAGACTGACCCTGGGATCATGCATATCCATTCTCAGCCTACTTTCGGCAACTGCAGGAGGGAATTTCCTGAAATCAATAGCACGTGACTTCGTCAGCCAATCAGCTAAAATCTACCGACGTAACCCCAACGTAACCCGCCATGGGTGGATGAGACAAAGGCTCCATTAGTAGTATCAAAGGGGCTCGTTATCATTATTAATAAGTTAACTATGTTGATTTGGAAGAGGTCCAGGTCGCGAAGATACTTTTCTTCACGACCTCATCTTCCCCTATCCCACCAAGGCTCCAACATAATCAACCAATTAACAACAGTAACGAGCTCTTCTGGATAGTATAATGTAAAACCACACCGAAATCGGATTCAGGATAAGGTACATGTGAGCAAGGTCCCTCTATGAATGGAAATATAGCAATTATGGTACCTTCAATATTGTGCACATTATCAGTTGATGAAAATCACTCCAGCATGATCAGATTTACATTCGCATCTATCGAGGAGGATAAACTGTAAGGTGACACTGTTTGTCACTAATTTGAAGTCATTTTTTCCCTAGATGGAAAGATTTGTAAGAATTGAGATTTATGTTTTCTCTCAAACTTTTCTCATCGTGGAACGCGTAGAAATAATATAGGATGCCCAGATATCAATGGCAATTGAACTAGTATTGCGAAACCGTAGGATACAATATTTAGCTGAGAGATGAACTGCTGCGTGTTCCGTCCATGGTTCAATTAAAAAAGCTCCACCATGTACAAGAAACAGGAAGCGAACAGGAAACTCGATATGCCAGAGACGTTGGTAATTGAATTGAATTCTTGAATTGAATTGAATTGAATTGAATTGAATTGAATTGTTTATTCACCATATGCTCAAATAAGAAAAAACATATATAAAGCATATAATCGGACTGAATTGAATGGCGGGAATAAAACCCTGGATAAAAGGATAACGAGCCCCTTTGATACTGTAAATCTGGCCAATTGTTCGTACCTAAAATGATGCCGCATAATATGTGTGGTGATTTGCTCAAATAAGAGTATCTAACCAGAGTATTTCCGTTGCCATGAAAGCACTTCGATTACTAGTTACAAAAATATTTCTAAAGGATAAATATGTTTCGATGAGCTGTTTGCTTATAGAGATGCTTCTTGGAACGACGTTAATGGCCCTACTACCTGAAAGGCAAGTCGTGCGTCCAAATATTGATCCGGCCGCATCAATGTCGATTCGATAATACGCAGATCTGGTTTCACTGCTTCCTGATGCACTTTTCCTGATACAGATTGATAAAATCATCTCTGCTTATTGTTCTGAAAACATGTTACTTTCCTCGAGTGCTTCGATACCTCCAACATCGCTGAATACTAAGTGATAACAGCCTAGTCCAGTCACTTGCCGCAGTTTCTGTTAGACGCCGCCCCGGGTTATGTACTCTAAATTAATAAGCATGAATTTTCGTCTCAGAGCGTTTGCACTGAGATTGTCTACCGCCATTGAAAGTGTTAATTTATGTCTGATACCTGCTGGTGATAAGTTCTTTAATCATATACCCATGCATGTTGGGTAACTAATACAAAGGCGTATTTTCTAATTCCGTATCGCGTTCTCCGTATCACATCCTCCGGAAAAGAGGAACGATTTTGCTCTGTCTATCTGTCGCACTGAGTCGCGCCACCTGTCGTGGCAGCCCCCGCAATATATGAAAGTGTTTGCGGTCATGGTCATAGTTTTATCTCGTGTTCGTGGCCAAAAACGTACCAGCTATAAAAATAAATTAATAAGCACAATGCGATACGGCGGTTGTCCGCAAAACATACCCACAAACCGACAGGTTTACAATGAAAATAAAATATAATTTATTTAATGGAAACGTTTGTCATCTGCTAGGCCCATGTGTTTGGGTTATGGGGATTCCCACGAGAAATTTCAGAGAGTACATTTCTTATCTTAAAACGGGCGCTTTCGTCAGAAAACTGTGTATACTTGCCGCCAGAACCTGGTGGCGCTCACCAGGAATGTCATGGTACAGACGTGACCGACCGTGTTCTGCATGATTGCACATCTCTTTTTATGGTCGATCTGACCACATTTGTCATGGTCGAGATGCGTGTTCGACCAGACAGAACTTTATTCCTTGTTGGTAGTTTCCTGTTCTTTAATATTCTGCAATTTCATACCCTGTACATTGGAGGATTCGTTTGCCGATATTGATAGTGACACAGACAGTTCATTTAAGCCGGCAAATTTTGACATGGGCTCTGTACTCAATTTCCCCCAATCAATCTGATGAAGGAAGTTTAATGAATAACATTCCCAGTGACGGTGGGATCGATGGTTTCGATCCGGAACATGACTCTTGAGTTCGATATGGCGATGCACCATGAGATTGCAGAAGCAACAAGAACAGAATTTACAACACCAACACCACTCAACATCAGGGGAACCATGACGAGTCTGACTCCGACCCGGAACAGCCTGAAGATTTAGCGTTCTTCAATGAAAAATCCACAACATCATAACCGCCTCCAATTGTGAATAATCGTGCCCTAATATTTGTAGAGCATAAAAAATCCCAAACACACTTGCTGAAATGAGAAATAAAAATGGAGTACAGAAAATGCGCTTTCGCAAAATGGCTTGAGACCTCTCCGCGGTTAAAAGAACGAGAACTACAGCTGACCCCAAATCTTGAGCTGGATAACTGCATTAATTGACTATTTTTTGCTCTCGATCAGGAAATATGATGGGTCAGAATGTGAGACCATCTGGGTACCGACAGCTTCCTGCACGAGAAAAAACGACCCATACAGTCTTATATTGCACCGTTCCAGACCATGCAGTCGGGGCGTTCTCGTCTATAAACGGAAAGAACTTAAAGCGAAAGGAAAGTGAATATGTCTAATAAATCCGAGCCTCTCACCCGAGAGGAACAGATCATCCTGTTTGAAAAAAGTCATCTTGGCTGCCAGAATCCAAGACAGTTACAGAACAAAATATGGCGTTGAGCAATGCCATGATTTCGCGCTGCGGACAACATCCTCAAACCGAATCATGAGGCGGTGAGTGGGAATTTAACGCAAACGGCGTAGAATTCATTGAATTCAGACAAGAACCGGCGCCAACTCGAGTGACCACAGACGTCCCTTCCGCCCCAAACAATTGCCGAAAAACCCCGAGATATGTTCCGTCCATACACATAAGGAGTTTCGAAGTCACAGGTCCCAGAGAATGTGCATACACATGATAGCCCATTTTACCTTGCCAATCATCACCAGATGGAAGCATCAATCTCTGTTTGGTACAAATGTCAGCCACTGGGGAGGGGATTAAATCCGGGGAAATATTTAACCTGGAGGGAAACCAAACACAGTTCCAGAAATCGAGGTCTGCTCGATTGTGGAGTACCACCAACTACAATCATTCAACTGACAGGGCGCAAAAACGTTGCAAATCTCAATAATTATGCCGTCCTCAGTTAAGACCGACAGAAACAGATGTCAGATATACTCGGTGTACGGCAGCTGATAAATCTCCGTGTCACGTTATATTAATAATGTCGACGATTCTCCGTGTGTCCCTGTCACTTCGGCCCTTCATGTCCAAAGTTCTGACTAAGTGACTGACCAAGCAGTCCTGTACGAATCAATCAGAATCTTCTCTCACAATCTCTGACGACCGCTGCGGGATTATTTCACGGCGCAGACTTTTACCACTGCACCCTGAGTATAACGGGCGATCAGTGTGCTGGATATCTCCCGTCAAAATTCGACCTAAATAATAACTGAACTAAATGATATTTTCAGTTTTGGTTGAAGGCATCAATAGGTAAACTGTGAATGACCGAACGTTTCCATAATGAATTTTTCACATGTTTGTTGTTTCCGGTAGAGTTGAAAATTTACAGCGCGTATGAAATTTTTTGATCTAGTTATGAGGCTAGCTACGAGGAACCTTGTTCCCAAGTCAATATTGTGGCATATTCAATGAATTTTTTAAATAAATTCTGAAACTAGATATATTGTTAAATGCAATGCCATTTACAGTTATTTTTGGTAACCTATTTCAATCTAAAAAGACTTCTGTCTGCTTTTGATCATTGTTTCTGGTACACTGGCTGTCAACCCGTTTCTGCACAGGAAACTGGGGTAACGGGTGAGGCCTGTGCACTACCCTATAGATTTGAATACTGCATCATCCAACATAGTCCTACAGAAAATACCGCTAAATATGACTAAACAGTTAATATATATACAGATATATCCCTGCGGGTTCGGTCGATACGGCGATCGAACCTCAGTGCACTCAAGCTGATACAACGTCCCTGAACATGCAGTACCAGGATAACCTCTATGTATCGAACTTGCCAGGGCATACGGGTACGAACTCTTGCATACGGGCACGAATTATTGCATGTAGACCTTATGTTTCTGCGACACTTTGTGTTATGCGCCAAATCAATGCATCTTACAGGATCTAGACAGGAAACTATGGAGCCGTAAAAGTGACAAGCAAGTTGGCTCCCTAGGAAACACAGGCGAATCCTTGGATTGTGGATATACAGGTATTCAACAATCATATGTGTGATATGAGGTTTGAGAACTGCATGGTATTTAACAGAGGACTCACAAGATGACCAAATTGATTTATCGCCCAGTGGGAGCGGCTGGATCTTGCATATCCATTGTTGATATCTGTTCCATTCCGCGCAAAAATTTCCAAATGATTCCGGGTGATTTGGTCATCTCCCGCCTTTCAAACCCCTTTGAGAATCCAGCAATGCTACACATTGT
Source organism: Hanleya hanleyi (assembly GCA_036873755.1). Taxonomy (NCBI): domain Eukaryota; kingdom Metazoa; phylum Mollusca; class Polyplacophora; order Lepidopleurida; family Hanleyidae; genus Hanleya; species Hanleya hanleyi. The sequence goes on along the minus strand of JAVTVY010055991.1, from coordinate 11,207 downwards.
TTGATGTATTTCGATGGTGATGCGTCTTTGCAAGCCAGGCACTGTTAAATCTGCGAAAGTTAAAAACATCTTAAAAGATAACATGTCTAAGCAATTGGCTTTCAGCCATACACATATTCAGTTTCATACATAAACAAAATTGACAAGACAATACTAGCAATACTGTCAAAACTAACTGCCCCATCCAAACAGGTTCTTCCGGTTTACATATGAAAATATACTACATAAAGAAATGTTACACCACGTGCATGTGGCTGATTATTTTGTAGCTCTATGTGCGCAATCCATATCGTTGAAATAGACTCACTGAGAAGTCAGTCAGACGATATCCGTTCATCCTGAGATTTGGTAATAATGTCTCATCAAGTAGTAATGGGATATAGCCAATACTTGATCTGTCATTCATTCTGCCACCACCCTATGCGTTGTTACACCGAATATCCCCAATCGATCTATTTGCCTAGATTGATATCGATTCAGTCAATTAAGTGAAGATAAATGTCACACAAAATGGGGCTTGAGAAAGCGGACATACGCAAATGATGGGAATATTGGTTCTGTGATGTAGTCAAGATTGTCTTGCTTTTGTAATACTTGTTAATTATGTTAATTCTGATCAGCATCGCTGATACATTTTCATTACCAGAACGTACTCCAACAATATGGACAGCTGTCATGTTTTTCCGTGATAAAGTTAACTACATCGGGATGCACAAATATTATACAACACATGACACGTACTTACATTGGAGTTGGGCTCAAGTATGACGGGCGAGTACTCAGTTAGGATCCAAAATATAATTTCTGTGACGGAAATCGAAACTTAACTCAATCACGTATTTGCTGCCCAGTTAAACTTTAACAGGGAAGTTATTCACGGAAGTAGAAAGTTGAATCTCGATTTTTTTTTTCACAAGGGAGAAGACTCCTGTACATATATGAGTTCCCTATAAGCTTATATGGAAAATAAACTTCAACAAAGACACCATTAGGTTCAGCCGAGGAAGTATTCAACACAAACTATTATATTAAGAATACTGAGCCCCCTGCACACTTTCACACACCCTCTAGAATTTGTCTTTATACAGTTACAAGTATGCTTCATAGCTATGGTAATGTATATATTTGTTGAACGCGCATTTCAAAATATATAAATTTGTTCACTAAACCCGTAGGTTGTGAAGATATTCGGATTAAAAAAAAAATTAAAATTTAGTTTAAATTTTTTAAATGGTATTCTCAAAAAAAGTATTCAACTTACCATAACTTACATCATCATTTGCTGTAGAAGACCACTCTAACAGGAAATCTGTGTCTCAGTTTTATCAATTTTGGCCTAGTTCTCATTCTATTGACATTCAATGAAATATTTCTTTACAAAATCGAGCAAATCACAGTTTTGAACTTTGAAGTTGAATTAAATGTCAATAAAATAAGAACTAGACCTAAATTAACAAAACTGAGACATGGATTTCTTGTTGGAGTTGTCTTCTAAAGGAAATAAAGATGTAAGTTTGAATACTTCTTTGAGAATAGTCATTTAAAAAAGAAGGCTCAATTAACTTTTCAAAATTCAAATATCTTTATATAATATTACAAGCTACAGATGTACAGTGACCCCATTTATATAGTTGAAATTCTTAAGAAATGCGCATTCAACAAATATATACGATAGCTAATAAGGCATAGCTGTATAAAGATAAATTGTAGCGGGTGTGTACAAAGTGCCTGCAGGAGGGCTCAGTATCCTTACATTGTTATAAATTACCGTTATTTCACAGTAAATGTATGTTAGAGTTTACAGTACATTCAATCGTAAACACATTTATCTGTAAATTGAACTGTGATATTTCAGTTGACATCAACTGCACACACGTAACATACAATTCTTGTTTTCTCTGAAAGGAGGTTGATATCTTTGCACACGAAACGCTCAGTTGCAGGAAACATGCGACATCTGCGTTGTACGATACAACATTCAGAGCATTATCAGAACACGCGCTGGGACGGACGCAGCGGCTAATTTTCGGTCTACAGTACGGTTTGGTTTTGGTTTTATCCATCTTCATATTTCAAGCTAAAAACTACACTAACGTTCAGTCATTTAGTGTTCGACTTGCATATGCGATTTCGGCCATCCAGTGACCTACGTTGCCGCGGAACCGATAATTGTAGACATTGGTGCTACGTAAATTGTATTGTTTAAAGAATGTTAAAACAACGGTAATTGTAAATTACAGGGCTACTCAAATTTTACAGTTGAATGCCTGTCAATAAACGGTAATTATAAAATACGGTGCAACATTTTACAGTTCAACGCCTGTTAAAAAACGGTAATTGTAAAATACGGTGCAACGTAATTTTACAGTTGAATGTACTGGCACCTTTTCTGCCAGTACATTTAACTGTGAATTTACGGTGTGATTTATAACAGTGTAGGCGTCGTAACTCGCAATACTAATCTGAGTCACACCTTATTTGATGCGTTCTCTGAGGAGTGTTGTGTTGTCTTATTTTGACTTTTAAACTCGAATGTATCATAGAATATATATAATGAGATTTATGAGGGAGAAAATCAACGTTTAAATCAATGGTTTTCACGATTGATCATTTGCTGATTTTTGAGTTTTGAATAGAACAATATAAATATTTCACAACTGGATGTAAATTTAACAGGGAATTTCTTTGCTATTTTGCAGTTCCCCTGCGTCCGACCTAGCGGCAAGGAGGGGAGTGTTTAGCAGACGACATTATGGCTCCGTTGAACTGGTAAGTATTGCAAATTCTAGGTTGTGTATATTCAGAATTGTTCCCAGTGAGATTGTAGTAGTTCTTGGGACATAGGATGAATGCAAATTGGAAGCAGCACACTTGTTCCGTAACATCCAGAAAATAAATATGCATGACAACCGACAGTATACACTCTACTGCACCAAAGGCTGCTACTGTTTTCCATGTACTCAAATTGAGCATTGTACCGACTTACTTGGTTCAACCCGAGAGATAATGCATTTTGACATTATTGTTTACGTCTAGTTCATTTTACATATTAGAAGCGAGTGGTTGAGTGGGCACGGGTTCCTGTTGCTTCAATGCATTTTGTCTTTATTGCACCATGTAAGCGTCCTGTCTGTGTATTCTGTGCTGTCCTCAGTGTTTTATGGGGTGGATGATTTTTTCTTTGAGGTAGCAGGAACGCCACTTGTCTGGGTAGTGCTTAGTTGGTTCGTCGCGATATGACTGAAACAATGTTGAAAGCGACGTTAAATCCTATTCACTCACTCACCCTACATATTAGTAAAAAGAATAATAATATTATTAATAAAATCAACCTACATCATCATGTTAACGTATTCAACATGATTCATATGGGCCAAGATCGCTTTGATCCTGTAGATTTGTTTCATTGTTTGATTATAATAATTCTTCATAATGATGCTTATACTAACGTCCAGATCAACTAGGGATTAAGAGATCTATTTAGAAGGCACAATGCTTTAATCCATGATGTGGCAACCGAGAAAAATATCGGAAATTTCCCAAGCAAAAAATGACAATTCATTCATATAGGAGTAATGATAAAATGACTTTCACGGAACACGAACGTTGCTAGAAATTTGGCTCTTTCGCATACTATTTGAAAATATCTGTAGCAAACATATGCATTTGACAAGAACTGTATAACAATATTTTCAGTATTTTGGGAGTACACTATCTTAGTATATAGCACAGATTCTAGTGCTAAAAATTGGTCGCGTCCCATGCATGATTCGAACCAGCGACCACCAGAGTAAGGCACCTAAACCACTCGGCCAATGGGCCTCCCATAAAATGGAAGTAGCAGAACGGTAGTCTTGAAAGCTAACACACAGAACCCCTCTGATGACACTGATGACATAGGTAAATGACATAATGACATAATAAATGAAGATAATCTCATGTTCACTTTCTAAATGACAAAAATATCTTCATTTACTTTCTAAATGAGAAGAAAATCTTCATGTATTCAACTATGGTGGCTATGTCATTACGGTTATCAGAGGGATACTGTATGTTAGCTTTCAAACTACCGATCTGCTACCTCCTTTTTTTGTGGGAGGCCCGTTAACCGAATGGTTTAGATCGTCGACATATAGTGTTGACGATTAGGTGCCTTACTCTGTGGGTCGCTGGTTCCCGCATGGGACTCGAGCAATTTTCGGCACTAGAATCTGTGGCTATACTAAGACAGTGTAAGTCCGAAATAACGAAAATACTATTATACGATCACTTTCTGAATGACGAAAAAAAATATCTCCAAGAACTGTATACATTGGACAGCAGGGTCTCAGTTTTATAATTTAAAGTGAAAATTTCAAAAAAAGGAATATGTTTTTGAGAAAATATGTACTCTATAAAGTACGTATTTTATCCATAAAATTGATAATGCGCACTCGTGATTCGTCAAGAAAATATGATGATTCGTCATAGACTTGTTTTAACCAGTATGATGATCCAAACATGCCATTTCTTACCTCAGGGCAAGGTTTATCATATTTGGATACTCTGTGCTATAAAGGCAAGGTTTATCATATTTGGGTGCTGTGTGCTATAAAGGCAAGGTTTATCATATTTGGGTACTGTGTGCTATAAAGGCAAGGTTTATCATATTTGGGTGCTGTGTGCTATAAAGGCAAGGTTTATCATATTTGGATACTCTGTGCTATAAAGGCAAGGTTTATCATATTTGGGTGCTGTGTGCTATAAAGGCAAGGTTTATCATATTTGGATACTCTGTGCTATAAAGGCAAGGTTTATCATATTTGGGTGCTGTGTGCTATAAAGGCAAGGTTTATCATATTTGGATACTCTGTGCTATAAAGGCAAGGTTTATCATATTTGGGTGCTGTGTGCTATAAAGGCAAGGTTTATCATATTTGGGTACAGTGTGCTGTAAAGGCAAGGTTTATCATATTTGGGTGCTGTGTGCTATAAAGGCAAGGTTTATCATATTTGGATACTCTGTGCTATAAAGGCAAGGTTTATCATATTTGGATACAGTGTGCTGTAAAGGCAGCGTTTATCATATTTGGGTGCTGTGTGCTATAAAGGCAAGGTTTATCATATTTGGATACTCTGTGCTATAAAGGCAAGGTTTATCATATTTGGGTGCTGTGTGCTATAAAGGCAAGGTTTATCATATTTGGATACTCTGTGCTATAAAGGCAAGGTTTATCATATTTGGGTGCTGTGTGCTATAAAGGCAAGGTTTATCATATTTGGGTACTGTGTGCTATAAAGGCAAGGTTTATCATATTTGGGTGCTGTGTGCTATAAAGGCAAGGTTTATCATATTTGGATACTCTGTGCTATAAAGGCAAGGTTTATCATATTTGTGTACGGTGTGCTATAAAGGCAAGGTTTATCATATTTGGGTGCTGTGTGCTATAAAGGCAAGGTTTATCATATTTGGATACTCTGTGCTATAAAGGCAAGGTTTATCATATTTGTGTACGGTGTGCTATAAAGGCAAGGTTTATCATATTTGGGTGCTGTGTGCTATAAAGGCAAGGTTTATCATATTTGGGTACTCTGTGCTATAAAGGCAAGGTTTATCATATTTGGGTACAGTGTGCTGTAAAGGCAGCGTTTATCATATTTGGGTACTGTGTGCTATAAAGGCAAGGTTTATCATATTTGGGTACTGTGTGCTATAAAGGCAAGGTTTATCATATTTGGGTACAGTGTGCTGTAAAGGCAAGGTTTATCATATTTGGGTACTGTGTGCTATAAAGGCAAGGTTTATCATATTTGGGTACAGTGTGCTGTAAAGACAGCGTTTATCACATTTGGGTACTGTGTGCTATAAAGGCAAGGTTTATCATATTTGGGTACTGTGTGCTATAAAGGCAACGTTTATCATATTTGGGTACAGTGTGCTGTAAAGACAGCGTTTATCATATTTGGGTACTGTGTGCTATAAAGGCAAGGTTTATCATATTTGGGTACTGTGTGCTATAAAGGCAACGTTTATCATATTTGGGTACTGTGTGCTATAAAGGCAAGGCTTATCATATTTGGGTACTGTGTGCTATAATGAGATAACATATTAGAAACAATGCAGTAAACACATAGACATACAACACTAGTCAAAACAATGCCAATGTTCTGCGAGTCCGGGGAGACGAACATTTTCAAAGATCATATAACACAAAAATCAGCAGTATAACAGGATACTCTCTGTAGTAATGCGGTACTGTTGCTCATTTACTGTTTCTGGCGTATGTGGAATGGTACACCTTGTCTCGGCTGTATAATGGAATTGTTCCTTCAACCTCAATAAAGATAAGAGGTGTTAAATTCGGCCTATTCGACTGTGCATTTCTAGATTGAAAGCTCCACTGGGAATGTTAATTAGCTGAACTGCTTGGGGGGCACTATCATTTTCGTTCGTTATACCATTTTCATTGAAAAAATGTAAATGGATTTTTCAGCAATGGCGAAACACCATAGCACTGTTTCTCTGTAAATATCATCAATTTGATTACACGGATTCTAGCACTACCTCAATTTGATTATTTACCACCATAGCTGTAAGCTGTTGATCTGCATCTCAAGCTTATTGTAGAAGTATTAGTTGGACGTATGGCGAGTGTTCGAATGATACCGTGTTTAACCTGTGTGGGCGGAATATGCCATATGACATATGTTATTGTGAAGTGTGTGTAGGGCATAACATACTGCCCTGATAATAATAGCACAGGTGGACAGATGTAAATATCGTGAGAGATAATGGATGATTGCTTAATATAAAAAGGTAATCTAAATTGTGGCCCATATCCTAGGAAACTGACAACACCTGATGCTAGGCTTTAAATTCTAACCAGGCACGCAAAATCTTGTAATTAAAATTAAAAAAATTAATTAGCCACCCACAACTGTGTCAAATATCATAACGCTATCCATCTTGTTATACAAATAGATAGATATTTGTTTATTAAAGTCTCACCACATATAACACGTGATAAATAACAATACAATGCTAATACAAATACAAGTGCCACTCTAAATAGAGTTATGAGATACCTACACTCTGGCAACTGCCCGTGAATTTTACGGTAGAATACCGGCAGCTGCCAACCAATACCGTAAAAATAGCATCGACCGTAAGTGTTGTTTTACGATCGCCGTACGCCGTAATATTTATTGGCTACTGTTTATTTCAGCAAGAAAATTGTTACTTCTTTGTTATCGTTACTTTTGGTCACCATGAATCTATCTGTACTTATGCTCATGCATTTACATTTACATTACATTCGTCTCTATCCACGTTGGCGTTGTTGCACAAACTGGCACAGCCATACTGGGAAACAAACATTTAATTATTTTCTTTTCGAAATCGATCACATCTTCATGTTCTCCATACTTGCTTGCTAATCCTGGTTACAGTTAGCAATATTATGCGTTGTATCCTCCAACCGAAGATATCTGTTGTGGCGGGGATAGCAATGCCCTGGTCGGTCAGTGTTGGATTAGTACCAATACGAGCGAGGCGAATAGACGAGGCCTGAAACAAAGACGGTTAACTTTGCGCGAGAGGAATCTATCCTGAAATAGAGCATTATTGGGTCAGGCGATCATCTCATATGTGACCTCATTTCATATTACGGTATTCTACCGTATTTTCACAAAATATAACGGAATTCCACCGTAATTCCCAATATATGACCAGACTAATTATGGCATAGGCAACATCAATCATCCAATATTGCTGTCTAAGCTCTGCTAAGATGCTGTTTTACCCAGGTGTCCAACTTTCCTGTGAATAAGATCCAACATAAGTTTGGATACAACTGACTTCTTGGGCAATAGAACCGGGTGCTTGGCATCGTATGTGATAAATGCTCGCTCGAGTCTTCCACCCAAGGAAATCATACTTCATCACGGGATTCAGATTTTGTGTTTGGGACGATTGCTTCAATCTTTTATTCGACGATCGGTTGCCATGAAACTTGTACCCGTCTCTGTCAGACGCCTCCGTTATAGTGGAGATTGCTCTTGACGAGCTTTGGTTTTTTCAAGCTTATTTCGCGAAGCTACCCTCTGTTTCAAGTTGATAATAACAAGTAGCATCAAGCCAACAGCTCTTCTCAATGTGGACCAATCAGAATAGTGTGTAACAGGTTTGGTCATTGGATCTTGGGCATTCTCCACAGCGACTGATGCACCAACTGTGAAGAAAAATGACGAAAACATGATTTCTTGATACCCCACATGGCCGTCATCTTGAATTTTCTCATGATCCACTGCTCGAGGGGTTATGCAAGTAAGCTCAAAATGACCCTAATATGATAAACTACAAAGTCATGGAGTGTCAGCTCTCAAATTATTGTCGTTCTGGAGAAAGTTTGGTGGGCGAGAGGCGGGAGCCGGCAAAATGCCCCCCCCCCCTCCCCTAGACTTGGTAGGGTTAATTCGATAATGAGGGCACAGTTTTAGTGTTTCCATTTTTTTGCAGATACAAACCGTCAGTGACTTGCTTACGTTTAACTGTAGGCCAGTGTATTAAGGAAAACGCTGATCCCTTTATTCCTTTAATCTGTTGGTCCTTATTTATCGCAATTGATAGTGTTCCGGCAATTAGGATGGATGTATATGGCGAGATAGGGTCCCCTTGTCGGCAACACCGTTGGAGTTTGAAGAAGGCAGAAATATAACCGTTATTCATCACACTGCTTATGAGCCTTTCTCGATTTTTTTTTTACATATTGATTGATATGAGCTTCAAAATTAAAAGGTACGAGAGTGTGTTTCAAGAAAGTCCCAAGACACGAAGTCAAAGCTTTTCGAAGTCAATTAAGACTAGCAGTCCTCGAATATGACAGCAGCCTAGTGATTTCCCCAATAAATTTCCCTTTTGTGAACCTTTTTGTGTCTTGTGGAGATTTCCTGTGGGGACATATGGTTGCTTTTCACTCGCCAGACGTCGTCAATTCCCTCTCCTCTCTCCTGCATATAACTCCAATTTATTACCTGTACATAGTAGGATTCCGCTAGTGGACTGTTAGACCCCGAGGCCCGCCCTCTGTACATGTCATTTGACAAATTTATGTAGATTCATTGTTTTGGTGAGAAATTTAAGCCGCACAACGTCGACCATATCTAATTCCGCTTAAGCTGGTGCTAGGGGCCGTGTGGATACGAAATTCCAATATTGGCTCTTGCGCCTGAATACAATATTAAAAAAATAGTCTAAACTGCTTTATTTAATTCCTGTACATTTGTGCTGACGCCAGATAAAGCGACCGGAATAATGATTCTGCTCCCTTCATAATATCTGTTAGGCCTAATTGCAATTTAATATCCAGGACAGCTAGTCTTTCTGTAGGGTGGTTGAATATATATTTAAGGAATAGGGACAAGTGCACGCTCCCTTCCAGTGCCTGGACAGGTCGCAAAACATCCCAGTCCAGTTAGGGCTAAAACAGCTTATTATCTCACTGCCTGTTGAGACTCTTTATGTTTTATGTATACCTGAGCGCGTAATACTGATGTCATGGAATGATTAAAGCTGTAAAAGACAATCTTAATCCTTACTTCCACACTCCAATCACTAATCCTAAATGTAAGTAAACGATCATTTTAAAATGACCTAGACCGTTTGGAAACAGAATGGCGATGCTAAGATGGTCTATAACAGCTCTCATTGGAAATCAAATTGTCTCTCTTTCTGGGACTTTCTGTAAATTTGGAGAGTTGTCTCCAAAGAGAGAAGTTCATGTTCTCTCTCCTCATTAGCTTTCGAAATTGTCATTCATAAAGCATTGCGGCCAGTGAACAAATTACAAAAAACAGCTTTGAATAACGCTCCTCACCAGTGACACGTTATTATATGATGGATGGAGAGATGTAACAGATGATTGCGATATATCGACGTTGTTTCAGTGTGTGTTACATATACTGGCATTGGAATCAATCCGTACTTTTTCTCATGTACAGGCAGCAGATGGTATTCACCATGCAAATTGTGCATGTTTTCGGGCATGACGACTTGTCACGATGGTCATAAATAACGAGCGTGCAGAGGGCGATTGTGCTTTCGTACTCGACATAATATCCGTCTTCAATGGAGTATGCAAACACAAACTGAGTGAGGTACTTGATCTCTCATCGATCAGATGTCGCGGTTGAATGATAAAATAAAATATTACTTTGAGGTACATGTAAACGTCATAAAGAAGAGGCCACTACGTTCAAACGTTTCCGGTTGGTCGAAAAGTGTAGTTTCGTGATCTTGTCTAGGCGTCAGATCAAACTTTCGATATTCAACCGTCGTCCATCAAAGAATTTTCGCGTCCATAATCCAAAGACCTAATTCATATGATAACTTTAGCACCAAATTAAAAGGATAAATCATAGTATACATAAAACCAGGCTTGTTTCCTGCAAAAGAGAAGCGGTCAGCAGCTTTCAATAATGCCAGCATCAATAACCAAAAGCATCAATTTAAACAGGAATATAATATAATAATGCAGAGAGAAGCGGTCAACGCATTTAACAAGACAGCAAAGCACGATGCTCTGCTATTATAATCTCTTTAAATGACCAGTATTCGTTAATCCCATCTAATTTCCAATTCGCTATCTATAGTATGGTGAATCTCAGTTACGCTTCAATCCTGATTCTCCATTCGAACAATACGGAAAGGGCCTTTAGTCCAGGGTTGAACAGAATTAGATACAAGTTAGGAAACCTAGCGCCAGATCTTGTATCATTCGATCGTAGTGATCGTACTATGCCGTCGCTGAGCGATATGTATCATAGAAGTTGATGGAGTAGCCTTGTCCGACAAGTTTCTGCAATACTGTTCTGTGTCCTTGATTGAAATCGTCCCATATTTCACCGGATTGAGTAAATGTTACTAGGCGATACACTACATGCAGGTCATCGGCTACACAGCATTGCAATAATGCCTCCTTGATAGTCTCCTTTACACGAATGGCATGATCAGGGTCCCGAAGGAGCGCAGAATTGAAGATCCAGTAGCTGGGTCCTATCTGGCTGCGAGAGAAATAGTAGCTAATAGTTATCTAAGCGTTCGGACTTGTACGAAATTCCAATATTAAAAAATAGCCTAAACGGCTTTGTTTAATTCCTGTAGATGCGTTTTGACGCCACGTAATGCGATGTGAAATGATTCTGCTCCTTCCAAAGATCTGTTAGGCCTA